>BKCP01004861.1:343341-393437 GCA_008636005.1 Striga asiatica
GACGTGAATCAGAAATAGTCATGAAACAAATTAAAAAAACATGATCATGGATACTTATTAACGCCACGTGGCAAACATCCATAGGCGGTACAATCTACCGGTCCTCGTGAATAAAAATGTACACACTCATCAACTGACCTCTGCCTAGGCCTGAAAGGTATACAGTTCCCAGCATCATCCTTATCCTTAAGCTTCAGACAAGAACTCGGCTCCTTACAGAAATAATTCCCCGAGTACGTAAAATTCTCGAGCCTCGGCAGCCTGCAAATACTCTCCGGAATATCTCCCGACAGCCTGTTTCCCGCCACATTCAGCTGCTCGAGTCCCTTCATATTCCCCATCGACTCCGGCAAACTCCCCACTAAACTATTAAAGCTCACGTCGAAAACGGTCAGCTGAGTCAACTCCCCGATCTCGTCCGGCAAGCACCCGCCCAAACCCGAGTTCATAAGTATAATCTCTTGCAACGTTCCCTTCAAATTCCCGATCTCCTTCGGAAGGCACGACGAGCCTTGGAAATTGTTATTCGCCAGAACCAATACCGACACTGGTAAATTCCCGATATTTTTCGGTATGCTGAGTTGGAAATTGTTGTTGTTTATGAAAAGCGCGTCCAGCTTCAGGTCGAACAGACCTGAAGGGACTGCGCCCTGGAACTGGTTGAACCGGATATCGAGGAATTTTAGTGAAGGGAGAGAGAGTAAAACGTCTGGGAATCCCCCGGAGAACAAATTGTTGCTCAAGTCGAGCTCGTATAGAAGTCTGAGGCTCTGGAATGCGTAAGGGATTGTGCCGGTAAAGCGGTTTGAGTTGAGGTGGAAAATGGCTAAGTCAGTCAGTTTTCCGAGGTCTGGCGGGAGACTGCCGGATATGAACGCGCGATTGAGGTCGATTCCGGCGACTGTGGTCGTGAAGTTGTCATCTGGCGAGGGAGCGCAGAAGACTCCGGTGTAGTTGCACACATTGCATCCGACCCAGTTGGACGTGAAGTTTTGAGGGTCGGAGGTGATGGTGAGTTTCCAAGCTTGGAGGGCTTGGTAGGCTTGAAAGAGTCTAGGGTTTTGGAATTGGGTGAGAGTGATGGGTTGTGAGGAGATGAGTGGGGTGAGATGTAGGAGGAGGAGTGAAAATAGTGTTAGTGAAATGTTCTTNTATGAAGGTTTGATGGGGAGATAGTGTGGGGTGTGATTGAAATATTGATCATGTTTTGAAGATAGGATGGGTGTGAACAAGCATGATTACAAAAATGGATGGTATCTCAATATTTTAAATTGTTGGTGAGGTGTGTTTTATATATTATATGGTGCTAATGTCAATAGGTATCAGGAATTTCCGAAATTGATTTAATTTGGTTGATCATAAGGTAGATAGGTGCAGGTGGGTTTGAAAATTCATCCTAATTTTTTTTTATATATGTAAAAAAATAAAATTGTTTGGCTCGGTCTGTTTACTTTTGTTATTATTCTAGCATTTATTTCTTCCTTTTGTTTTCTATTTGTTTAGACTTTTTAGTCAAGTACACATTTCGTTGTTAATTATATATACTTCTTGCTGTATTGAAGAAAAGAAAAACACGGGGGTTGGGCAATTTTCAAAAAGCTAGGCGGATGAAGATATTTAGCTTCTGATTACGCCGTAAACACGGATTTTATATTGAAAAAAATGTATAAATATTCGCAAATCTATATATATTGAAAGTGGTTGATGAAATAATTTGAAACAGTAATTTTAACTTTATAATTCATAGGTTGACTTACTATTAAAAAAAACATAGTAAAAATTACTTTAATACCAATATAATACTCTTGTATTATACGCGTGTATTAAAAAAAATATATTTAAATTAAAAATAATAATTAATATTTTTAATTTTTAAGTACTTTTTTGAATAATTATATTACTATTTATGTTTAAAATAACACACACCACTTATACGGCTTATCGTCTCGTATTATTATATTTTGTAAAATTATATCAATTAAAACCCTTGTATTTAAATTGAATTAAATCATTCTAGTTTTCTAATTAATATTAAAAGGTAATTTATTTTTTATTTTAAATATAAATATAATTATTTATTTATTTTGTATATACAATATATGTGTCAAATCTAAGCTCATCAAGACATGATTAATTTGATATATTATGTATAAAAAATTAGAAATAAATTAAAAAATATTAACTTTTAATTCTACTTATAATTAAGTTAGTAATTTTTTTAATAATTTCATAAGAAAGACGAGTATTAATCACATCTAGAATAGGATACAACATTAATTTTCTTAAAAAGAACCATAAATATCTAGTATATTTATGGCCTCCAAACCTAATTATTTTTGGATTTAAAGTAAATTAAAATTCATACAAACCAAATGACAAAGCATAAAAAATTGTCAGACAGGATCACGAAGCATGTGAGCCTGTCACTTAGGCCCAGCACATTCGAGAATTATATATAAGGGGGATTTATAAGAAAAAAAATAAAGTGATATCAATTTTGAAATAAAGTGCTATTAACCGTGCTACTCGGTTAATAGCATGACTTTCTATACAATAAAGTGGTATCAATTTTGAAATTATTTTATGATAATTATCACAATAAAAATTCGATTATTCATATTAATTACGAATCACTACAATTTTTTATTCTTTTAGTAACCAATCATACAACATGTCTTCAAAAAAGTTTCTATCAAATAGGTTTTGTCTATAGAAAATACTAGTACAACACCGGTGCATTACACGGGTGTTTGTTAAAAAATTATTCTTAAATGTTAAAATTAATGAGAAATTATTCTAATTTTTTTTTTTACAAAATTTTATATTATTATATATTTTAGAATGACAATTGTTACTTATGCGACTTACATGTGTTATATTATAGTAATTTTTATAACTCATATCATATAACTACTTGAAATATAAATATATTAATTGATAAATAATTTTATTTTCTAATTATATCAAAAAATAATTTTATTATTGTTATAAAGATAAATATAATTTATTTTTTATACATACAATATGGATGTTAAATCGAAGCCCATCAAGAGATGATTAATTTGGTATATTTATATATGTAAAACTAATAAAAAATACAAAAATTATTAACTTTTAAAGTACATTTACAATTCAATTGTTATAATAAAAATGATATTAAAATGTAATTAATACATATAACATGACCATAAATAATCAACATATTTATGGATTCCGAACCTAAATACTTTTGGATTGGAAGTAAATTAAAATCTTCCCAAGCATAATAACGAAGCATATAATTTTGCCACATAGGATCCCGAAGCATGTAATTTTAACCGCTCGACAGGAAGGTATTTGTACTGTATTTCATATCCCAACAATCTCCATGCAGCCTCACAGGATGAAACGTATCTGCAATCAAAGTATTGTTGTATTTCATCAACAACCTTTTCAGTCTTGTCCGTGTTCACATTCTTAAGGAGAGTGAATGCCATGATTTTTTGTTTGTTTGTTTTTTTTTTTTTTTTTTTTTGAAAATATAAACAAAACTCCACAATTATCCCCTNTTTTTTTTGCTTGCTTTCGTGTGTGTTTTGCAATTAAGGTATGATATATTGAGTCTGGAATAGATGTATTTATTTATAACGATTGAATAATACTCACTACTTAATCCCACTACAATATTAAAACATGCAGTACTTCTTAACTGCCGAACACGATAGAGAGTACGAGTACTTCTTAACTGCTGAACACGATAGAAACTGTAATCCAATTCAACCAACTGAAATACGAGTATTCATTTATCATTTATTATTTGTTAGTATTTGTTTATAGATTTGAAAATTAAACTAAAAATGCGGCAATTACGTAGGAACGACGTAGGTGAATCCTTCTTAATATCTGAACACGATAGATACTATTGCTTTCTGCAGTGGGACTAGTTACCGTGGTCAAAATGCATGGGAAGGGTGACAAGTATTATTATTATTATTATTATTATTATTATTATTATTATTATTATTATTATGTATTAGTCTTTATTTTTATAAATTTTTAAATGAAACTAAAAATGTGGCAGTTACATAGGAAAAATGTAGGTGAATCTTCTTAACTGCTAAAGACTGCGATTCAATTCAAGTTGTTCATTTATCATTTATTATTTAGTGTTGTACTTTATTACAATTACTATTATTTATTATTCTTTTATTTGGTAATTAGTAATTTTTAATTTTCTATTTTATGCAAGAACGACAATTCGGTCACATGAATGAACGTCCAAGTGAAGAGTTTTATTTTTCATTAGTAATTGTAATTATTAATCTCTCTCTCTCTATATATAAATATATCTGTATCCATACATATATATATATAAATTATATATATATAAAATATCCATAATACATCTCACCACCCACGCCAGGTACTGATACACCACTATTTTGCGTTAGCCGACGAATATCACGATCATGTGTCAAAAAACGAACTCCATTAACAACACACCCTGCATATAGCTGGACAAACTTGTCGCATCCACAAGCTAACGCGTACACTTCTTTAGAAACTGAATGGGGATTATAGTAAACCTAAAGTTTATTCAAATTATGATAACAAATAATATTCACTAATTTCACAAATAATAAACAAGTGCTAAGTATTGACAACTTTAAGTAAAGCTTAAATATATCTTTTTAATCTTTAACCTTTCATTCCATTTTTTTTTTTTGAAACATGAGAAATTCAATTTCAGATCAAGTATACTAAACATGAAATGTAAGTGAATCTTAAATATTATTACTATATTTTATTTGCATTTTAAAAATTCTCAAATTATATAGATTCAAAGTTGACATAAAATATATAAATAACACGCATCTATTTTTATAATTCGGTTTTTAATTTCGGTTCTTCGGTTCGGTACGGTATGAGACGATTCGGTTCGATTCTCGATACGGATATATATCCATGTTTTTGTCATTTTGTTAATTATATATTTTTTTTACTTCTCTTTTTTATTATATTTCTTAAATTAAATATCTATATTAATTATTATTCTAAATTGAATATCAGATTTAATTTTCCATGTATATATCCAAATTAAGTGTTTTGTTATTGCCGATATTTAGAAATATATGAAAAATATGAATACAAATTAAATTGTGCATAAAAAGAAAAAAGTAAGTAAACAAATGCTTAAGGAAGAAATCCCCAAATTGTGAAACACTTCTCAGGAGCCGCACGACCAACACACGCCTCCACTCACCGGCAGAAACAAAGAGGATTAGTCACAGGTAAGAATAATATTTGCAATTTCCTATTTATTTCTTGCCTCTTCGTAATAAAAATATATTACTTGCTCTGTTTTAGATATGTGGTTTGCTGCAACTTTTGATCCATGTTAGTTGATCTATAAGCTCTTTAGTTTTCTTAATTAAAATGACTTAGTTCCTGATATGTTCTTATAGAAAGAACTACCAGTATGAGTTTGGAATACTAATAAAATGAGTGATGAGTTGTAATTAGGACTCACCTTTTTGTAAAACCACTCTGAGAACCGTTGTCGGTGCTGAAATTCCAAGTCTGTAAAGCCACTTTCCATCAACTCTTGCTTATGCTCCCTGTCATAAAAGAAAATCAATAATTCACAATGGCAAGAATGTTATGTATACACAATGAACATAAAGGAAATGAAAATTCTTACTGAACAAATGAGTCTATTTCAGGACAATTGTTGAGTATGTAAAATTGTGAATGTTTATGCTTCACCGGGTCTAGAGCCACACTCTTACGACCTCCAATATGAATGCATTGTGATCTGAATACTGAAAGTTGTGCCGTCACATCACATATCGGATTTCTCTGTGGTCGATTGAACTTTGTCTCCACGTCATTGAAATAGCGTGCACAAAATGTTATTGCCTCTTTCGAGATATACGCCTCAGCGATTGAACCTTCTGGTTTAGCCGGATTTCTAACACATTCTTTCAGCTCCTTTAAATATCTCTCAATTGAAAACATCCATCTTAGGTGTTCAGGTCCACCTAAAATTGCCTCATCAGGAAGATGCATTACCAAATGAACCATTACATCGAAAAATGCAGGGGGAAATATCCTTTGCAATTTGCACAAGATCATAATCACATCCGACTGTGCTGAGATAAGGTCATTAACATTGAGACTTTTGGCACACATTTTTTTGAAGAAGTTACACAATTCTATGATTGCATCAGAGATATCCTTATCTAAGTATGCACGGGCTGCTACAGGTAACAATCTCTGCATTATGACATGACAATCATGAGATTTTAATCCTGTTAAGCGCCCCTCGTTTGGAGGCACACATCTTCTTAGGTTTGATGCAAATCCATCTGGAAATCTCACAGATCGGATCCAGTTGCAAAATGTAATCCTTTTTGTCGGAAGTGTATAACGAGCCCGTGGTTTCATTATCTTACCCTTATCAGAGTAAAGATGCAACTCCGGTCTAATATTCATGTTCATTAAATCTCGCCTAGAATTAGAAGTATCTTTTGATTTATGTGGATCATCCATGATTGTTCGGAGAAGACTGTCACATACATTTTTTTTTACATGCATCATGTCAATGTTGTGCTTCAATTCATTAGTAGACCAATAAGGAAGCTAAAAAAAAAAAAAATACTTCTCTTTCTCCAGTTTAACTCATCTGCATGCTTTTTTATCTTTGCACCACCGTACTTCTTATGCTTCCCGGGTATCTTTGGCCTAACTCGATTCAACTGCATCAATATGTCTGTCACTGATTTCTTGCTTGGAGGGCCTCGAAATTCGATTTGACCATCAAAGTCACGCAATTTTCTCCATCTATGGTTTACCGGAAGGTACCTTCTATAGCCCAAGTACACTGTCTTGCCCAATATACGCTGCGAAGGAGTTTCATCATTGCACGTGGGACAAGCCATGTAACCTTGACCACTCCATCCTGAAAGGCTGCTTCTAGCGGGGAAGTCATTAATTGTCCACATTAATGCAGCTCGCATCCGAAACATACCACAATTTTTCGTTGCAGCATCACGTGTATCCACACCAATAGATCACAATATCTTCAAATCTTCCACAAGGGCCTTAGGAAAATATCCATATCCTTTCCTGGGGATTTAGGTCCTGGGATTAATAATGTAAGCATCAAATACTCTGACCTCATACAAAGCCACGGGGGAAGATTGTAAACTGTCAATATTACTGGCCACATGCTATATGACTGGCTCATATCACCGAATGGGTTGAAGCCATCAGCTGCAAGTCCGAGACGAACATTACGCCTCTCACTAGAAAAATCTAGATGTCTAGCATCAAATTCACGCCAGGCTTTGCCATCTCTTGGATGAGTCATCACATCTTTATTATACTCAATACTATGCCAACGCATAAGTTTTGCCGTCTCTTCCATCGCGAATAATCTTTTCAATCGTGGGATGATCGAAAAATAACGTACAGCTTTATGTGGAATTTTGCTTCTAGAACATTTTCCAATGTTCTCTCTCCAGCGTGATTCCCCACATACTGGACATTCTTGTCTGTCAACATACTCTCATACTTGTCTGTCATACTTGCAGACATGTATACTCTCATAGCCCAAGCCCAAGCTTGCTAACAACTTTTTAGCTTCATAATATGAGTTGACTAGTTTCATTGAAGGAAATGCAAGTTTAAGCAACTTAAGTAACTCATCAAATGATTTATTTGTCCATTTTCCATTCACCTTGATATTCATCAGCTTTACTAGGAAATTAAGAGAAGAAAATGATGAAACACCTTGATATAATCTAGTGTTCATAGCATCATACAAGTTATGATATTGCTCATCGGGGCCCTCCATCCCATACTCCTCTGGATTCAAGTCTGCCATCACAGTCTCCATTTCATCCATCATCTCAAAGTCTAAATTCGACGAACCAACTTGGTATCCTGGTAAACATTCTCCATGGTGAATCCATGTATCATAAGATGCATCAAATCCAAACCTCTCAATGTGAATCTTAACGGCTTCTAAACTTTGAGATTGCACATTTAAGCATTTGTTGCACGGGCATTTAATCAAACCTTTCTTATTTACAAGAGGCCTACAGTGCTTAATAAAATCTTTCACACCATGCTTGAACTCTTTAGACATCCTATTTTTATATTTATCCATGCTTTATCCATTACTGTACCTGAAAAAATACAATAAAAATAAATATATATTCCAAAAACAAATATAAATAAATATTTATAAACTAATACTAAAATTAAATATATAAAAAAAATTAAGTAATAAAAATAATTGTTGTGTAGTGTATTTTTAATATTTAAAGTTTATCAATCATAATTAATTAGGAACATATATATATATATATATATTAGTTAGATATAGACCCTAGCAGAAATTTTTCGACGTATAGTAGAATGCAAAGTAGCTTGCTAATCTTGCATTTTCTTTGTTTCGTCTTACTTATTAGTTTATCTGTGATGAACTTTCTTAAAAGATCATTGTTTTCCTTTCTTCTGAATCAAGATGAATCTAATGTGCTAAAGTATTACACACGTAGGATGCCCAGGAATTCCTAAACTATTTGCTAAATGAACTGGTTAACATACTGGAGAAAGAGGCTCGAGCTACTAAGAGTGATCAAGAAAGGAAGGAACAAAGGCTGGAAAGGGGCGTCTATAGGGGTTATCGGATTGCAGCGATAGAAGGCAGATACTCGCATAGGGTATTTCGGTGATTTAATCCATCAGATATTAAAGTGTATTGATCAAGGTTGTCTTGATCTCAAAATAACTTTTTTTATTACTATCTCTTACTCATGAAAGGAAGTTAATTTCAATCAACTAAAAAATTCTTCATAAAGTGCTTAGTTATTCTAATTTCTTGTTCCATTCCTGATAGGTGTTGAACATTCATGGAGCTTGAAGCCATCACTTTATGCATTAGTTTGAAGCTAAGTCAAGAAAATAAAACTCACTACTATTCCTAATGAAAGAAGCTGCAGGTGCCTATTTTCACCATCAGAGATAAGAAGCAGAGATAAAGATACAAATGAAAGGTGAGTAATTTAATTTATATTCTTACTATTTACATATTATCAGTTTGTGTTGCACTACTCTGTACAAAGTAAACATTCCTCCACAGCTACAACTGATAGTGCTATAGAAAACAATTGCATGAATGGATATTGAAGATTTACCTTAATCTTCAAGAATTGCTAATGGAGAAACAGGGAGAAATGAGAATGAACTATGGCAGAGTGTAAATGTGTTGAATTGTTGGTGAGGAATTGAATGAAAGTAGATAGTGGTAGATGGTTAAATCAATACAGTGAAAGTTTATTGGAACGACATGTACTATCTATACGCATGACAAGTCGTTCTAATTAATATGACATTAATTGATCTGCAGGCATTTGGTGGGTCATTAAACTGACATATTTATTGGCACAATCAGTATATCTATTACAACGACATCCTGTTGTTGCTAAAGAGTCGCGCTTATAGTAACAACATTTGAAATGTTGACACGACATTTTGCGTTGCAATAGAGCAAACTATTTATGGGCACGACAATTTTATGTCGTTGCAATATATATTTCTATTGGCAAAACGTAGTTGTCGTTCCTCTTAAGCTTGTTTCTTGTAGTGTATATAGCTTCAAACTTATATTAGAAACGAAATAAAAAATTTCTACAACCATGCTGTTATTTTATCAGAATTCTATGGCGTCCATAGGGGCGCCATAAGTCATGCCACAATATTATGTGACATATGAGGTGGCTTTATTAATTATAATTATCAATTATATGGCTGGCTTTTTTTNGCATCCCTTGGAAGCACCACGTACAACTTCACGAAACCGCCACAATCAACACCATCTGTCGAGCCTTATATGTTATATCCCTGAATAATGCTGGAAAATAGTTAAAAAAACATTAATTTATAGAAAAAGATTGTTGGAGTTACTAGAATGATAAAACTGTCTCTTTTGTCCGGAGAGAGAGAGGTTGCAAATTAGAATTGATGTTGGGGTAGTGGCCGGTGGATTTGTTCTGCTCGCCGTTAAAATTGCGGTGTCTGTCGTAGTCTGTCTCATGGTGGAAAATTACGGAGGGTTTGTTAATTGATTTTGGTGTGAATTTTTTTTTTTTTTGAAAAAAAAGCCACCTCATATGTGCCATATAATTGATAATCATAATTAATAAAGCCACATCATATTGTGGCATGACTTATGACGCCCGTATGAGCGCCATAGAATTTCTGGTTGTTTATATACAATTTGTATGTACAAAATTTAAGATGAAAAATTTATAAAATTCACGCGTTTTCAAACACAAAATAAATTGAAGATTCATGAATTTTAATTGTTTTTGGAGAAAAAAAATAAAGCTGTAGATGTTGGAATTTTAGTGCTTGTTTGAGAGCACTTCTGAAAAAGTCCATTTAAGATATGAACTTATCCAAAATGGACTTCTCCAAAAGTCTCAATTATTTACTTATACAAAATGGACTTTTTGGAGAAACAACTTATCCATATGTCCATTCATTATTTAACACCAAACATAAATATTTATTCAAATAGACTTTTGGATCCAAAAGTCCATTTGAAAAGTGTTTCCAAACAAGGTCGTCTATTTATATTGAAGGTACATCAAAGTGATATTTTTATATTTATATTTATATACATATAGAAATAGATATATATATATATATATATATAAATATGAATTCTAAAGAATGTTTATAAATTAATTGTACATGTGCCGGTTATAAATGAATATTTTGAGTTGAAATGGTAGTTGTGTATATTTTTTGAGTTTCAATAAATTGAATATGTGGCAGGAAGTGTATATGAAAGAAACATGCACTTATAAATTTTTAAATTAAACTAAAAATGCGACAATTACATTACATATAACGAGTAGGTGAATTTTTTACAACATTGTGCAAGCGAAAGTGAAATATTTTAAAACATTAAATGTGCTATTCACCAGATTAAAGTGAAATATTTTAAAACATTAGTGCAACTCACCAGATTTGCCATGTACACCGTATGTGAAGTAAGATCCACTTGCATTTGCTAGACTTTCCTAATATAGAAAGAGACCCACATATAACTTTTAAAAAATAGTAATTGAGTTGTCTAAGAGCACGTTTGTTATTTCGGACTAGATTGGACAATTTTTATCTTGTGGTTGAAGATTGCACTGTTGAGATTATGTGCAATCTATGTTTGTTAGGAATGACTGCTCCAAGATGGATTTTGTTAATTTTTGTATTTCACATTTGTTTTCTTAGATGAGATATAAGATAAAAGTAATGAATTACCAATATGCCCTGATTTTAAAATATATATTAATAACCTCAACTTCTTTTTTTTTTTACATCACTGTTGAGAAAACAGAAATCAACACTACATAATATGATAAAGACAAGGAAAACATGTAGAGTGAATATACTTCACAAGGGAAAAAAAAAAACAGAGAAATAAATGATCAAATAAGGTTCAATTTTTTAGGAGTGAAAGGAAGAGAAAATTTGTGAGAATATTGAAAACGAGCTGTATGATTTGCTCATACTGACCGACATTTCGAATCTTATTTTCCTGGTAGTCCAAGAGAGCTTCAATTAACCCAAAACAAACCAGCTGGAGCTTGAATTAGCTTAGGTCTATAACAGAGATTGTATAAAATTTTACGCAGCAAGCAGAACAATAATTTAGCAAAGCCATGAAAGTAAAAAATCACAAATCCTGAAAGAATGTGTAATCTGCTAAGATATGCATTAAATTTAATTATTTTCCGTCAACACTCTCAACTAATTAATCCCTAATCAACATTTCACAACCTCAAGAACCTTGTAATCAAATTCACTGCTACTTGGCTAAATCAGAAAATTCCCCAAATCAAAAAACAAAATTTGCCCTAATCCCTAAATCAAGAAACCCCAAGTCTACCCCAATTCATCAATTGGCAGCCTTCTCGCACTCCTCAAACTCTTCACCAATTTTGCATCACGAAAACCTACCAAGAACTCAGCCATCGCCTCCAAGAACGCCGCCTGGTTCACGGTGTTGGCATTCACGACGTCGGCCAAGACGCTCCTCCTCAGCCTGTTCGCGTTCACCACCACTCCCACCAGCTCATCCATCTCCTCCGCCACCGCCTCCCCTACCATCCTCCAACTAGGGTTCGCGATTTCTCGCCGTCGACGAGAAACGAGTTTGCGTCCGGCGGTGGCGGCTTCGGGTGGAACAACTTGCTGGATTTGGAGACCTTAAACCAGATACCCATAACTTGGAAGATTTCTTAATCAACATTTTGATCTTCGAGATTCGATTTACAATGGCACAGAAATTTACAGGTTGAAAGAAGAAAGAAAAAAGAAGAGTCTGAAGAATTTTGTGCGAGAGAGAATTTTGTGCGAGATCTGATGCTTTTTTTTTTTGGTACAATCTGATGCCTTTTTTAAGGTAAATTTTGATGAGTTGTAAGGATAATTTAGAAATTGTATTCACTTTATGGGGTTAATTTGGTAGTTTGATCATATAAATACTGTACAAATGCAAATAATCTCACCTCCAAGACGAGATCAAATAATCGCCAATTCTCAAGATAATTCTCATTTGGGTCGCGGGCCTCATCTAGTCAGGCGGGCCACAATCATGGGAAACAAATGTAAGACTATGTCCAGATTAAGCCCATTATCTTGTCTAGTCTTCCCAGCAAACGTGCTCTAATTATATAGTAGATAGATTCTTACGTTTTCTTTCTTTTCTTCTTCTTCTTTTTTTTTTTTTTTTCNTCTTTGGAAACAACCATGGGCTATTTATATAATATATGAGGGCAGAATCGTTGTGATTCAATTGCACTTTATTTTGAATTTTTTCTTTTTGATGGTAAAATATCGATGGGAAGCTTCTTAGGAAAAAACAAAAGAAACCTTGAAAGTTTTAATAGATTTGTGAATATTCGAGTTCATTTGATGTAAATATAGTAGTGTAATAATTATGGTTAGTAGTTATAGTTTTGTGACTGGGTGAATTATGTAATTTAGAGATGTCTAACAATATTTGGTCACAACGATTTCGTGTTAGTCTCAGGCGTCAAACTAATCAATTCGTGCTTAATAAAGCTCTAATTTAAATGAAATAACAATTCACGGCATAACCTTAACCATAGCGGACTTAATATTGGACTACTTATTACTATCTAGTCATTCATCGAAAATTTACCATTAAAAAAAACATATAGAAAGATTTTATTTGATTGAAGCCAATTATCATAATAATAAATATTTTACGGTTATTACCAAATACCAAGCCCAATTCATTAGCAATGAAATAAATATATTGTAGATATTTTTGCCATATAGAATTTTGTGAGTCTAATATCTAACGTAGCATATTTGTGAATTATATATAACAGGGCTCGAGTGTTTTTACATTTACAAGAAAAATGCAAGTGAACTTGCTATTTTTGAAATTGGAATTAATGGAACTTTTTAACTTAATTATATGTAGATAAGGGAAAAAAAAAAAAAAATTGGATGGTGTTGGGAATTGAAATATTGTTCTTCGTCCAGAAATTCCCTCCCCATGTACAGATCATTCTAAAGATACTGAGAGAACAACAAATGACGCAAACCGGCACATGGAAAATGATGATGAGTTTGCTTAAACGCAAAAAAGGTTGTTAAATACAAAATATCAATTTTGCTATTATATATATATTTAAGTAATTAATTATCAGAAAAATGAAATCTGTCGACGTTCCATTAATTAAAACTAGAAAACGGACGAAACTGAAAATATAACACAAGCAGCAGCAGCAGCAGCTTCTTATTTGCAATCAGACTAAAGGAAAACACATCAGTTTCGTCCATCTAAACAAAAACANTTTCTTGCTCAACTTCCCACCATTCCTCTTCCCGATAAAATCCCTCAGCACAACATTCTTGCTCCTGAAAAAATACACTCCCTTCCCTTTACCAACACCACTCTTCTTCTCCTCATCCATCCTCAACACAACATACTGAATCTTCTGAACCTCCAGCTGCAGCCTCCCAATCCTCTCAGACCCTCTTTTCGCCTGTTCCCCCACTTTCCTCCTCCTCATCCTAACCGCCTCCCGAGCCTTAGGCGAAAATTTCCTATCTGGCGAAGGACAGCTCTCGATATTCCTCAAAAGCTGTCCGTTCACCTCTGCCAAGTACTCCACAGTATCCTCTGCCTCCGCCACCTGTTCCCAAACAGTCTCCAAATCCAAGTTCTTCGATTTCCTTCCCTTTTTACCCGTTTCTTCCAATTTTGCCCTTAGGATACCCAGAGTCGTCCGAAGATTCTCCAGTCGAGCCCCGTCCATCGAGAGCCTCTCCAGAATCTTCCGCTCGTTTTCGCAACTTTTTCTCGGGAGCTCCACCCTCAGCTCCTTCTCGATATCTGAGTCGGTTGAGGGAAAATCGGACTTATTATTATTATTATTATTATTATTATTGAATTTTTTGATATGGTCGAAGACGATGTCCTTTTCGGTCATTTTGCAGGAAGAGAGGCGGAGGGACTCGCCTATGGTCAGCTCCGGGCTTTCCCAGGCCCGGTCAAGAGGGATGTCTTTCATGGCGGAAGTCAACTTTCGAGGTTTGGCTTTATTGGTCTTGGGTGGGTCCCGACCAAGACAGCGGACTGATTTTGATGGGGGAGTCTCGGTTTCGTCTGTTGACGTCAGTTTTTCTCGATGCTTTCGGGAACTCGACCTTCTGTGAAGCGTGGGCTTGTTTGTTTGCTCCATTAGTTTCGAGATTGTTTTGATTTTCGCGTGCAGGGTTTGAAGGCTGGCTAACGAGTTGTTTTCTGGATGTGTAGTTTCAGAAGAGGCGCATTTACGAGGGTCGGATTCAATTTCTGGCTGCTGAGAAGAATGTGGAAAATTTAAAAGACGGCAACTAAGTTCAAGAACAAATTATAAATGAATAAGTTGATAAAAGAAAGGAAGAACTTATCTTGCATGTGATGAGAGATATTTATAATACTCCCTCCTTTTTTTAATAAGTGTCGTTTTGAGAAGTTCCACATAATCTTTTTTTTTCCAATAATAACCCTCATTAATGAGGATAGAGATGAATGTTTTGAGAAGAGATGAAGAGTGAATATGAAAAGACGTAGTTATTTATTAGCTAGATGAGGGTAATAATAAAAAAATATGTACAAAAGATCCAAAACGTCATTTATTTGGTTAATTGTTGATAAAGCCAAAATGACATTCAAAAAAAAAAAATAGGAGGTAGTATTATTTTACCTCATCTGCACTGTATTTATGGGATGATTTAGCCTTTGTTAGGCGTGCACTGTTCTCGAGTGACGTGACATCATCTCTCAGTGCATCTATGACTGGAGCATATGCGTGCAGCCGAGATTTCAACACGATGATCTCGTTCTCCATTGAGCGAATGTTCCCTTTCATTTCCTGAATCAAGGTCGTTTTTGAAGTGTTTTCGTTGTCAAGAATCTGATACACCTCAGCAAGCTCTCCCAGCTTGTTCGTGAGCAAAATTTTATGAACAGATGATGAGATTTGAAGATCGAAATAAAAACCAGAGGCCTCAGACTCCCATAACGTGAACTCATTGTTCTTCTCTTGAAGCTCTGAACTTAGAGTTTGCTCTCTGATTATTTTTTGTTTGATTTCTTCACGAAGTTGGCCGAGTTCAGTCTCCATGTTTGTTTGAACTGTATGAAGGCTCTCGATTTCCGATTTCTGAATGGAATTATTCTGAGACAGCTCGATCATTTTATTTTCCAAATTCTCCTTTATCCTCATGGATGACAGAATATCATTTTCGAGCTCGTCTACCGTTGCAAACAACTTGAGGTTCAAATTTTCAGCGGCTTCGAGCTTAACTTCAGAATCCAAAAGCTTTGCTTTAGTTTGAAGCAAATTCTCTTTGACGCTCACGGCTTCCTTTTTGGTCTGTACGTTATATTCTCTCATTCCTAACATTTCCCTTTCCAAATTGTGAACACAATCTTTAAGGAGCAGATTTTCTGTCTCCAGAAACTCGACCTTCTCTGTCAGTATGCTCATTTCCCGTTCAAGCCCTCTGTTGATCTTATGCTGTCTGTTTAAATCTTCGAGAAGTAAATTCAGTTCGTAAACTTTTTCTTCACCGAAACTCCTTAAAAAGGCAGACTCCTTCCCAGCGGCAAGATATTCAATCAGAACAGTGTCATTATGCTGATCTAACAAAACTTTCTCTTCCTTGAGATCACAAAACTTTTTCAATAAACTTTTGTTTTCCAGATTCACTTGCGAATAAGATTCTTTCGATAACACGTAATCTTTATGCAAACCAGCTTGCTTTTTACGAAGATTATCCATCTCAGCCTCAAGTACAGCTGCATGCCGATTACTCTCATGAGCATTCAATGTTAGTTTCCTGTTCATATCTAAAAATTCATCTTTCTCATTTTTCGCCATTTCAAGATTCCCAGCCATCGTCTTAATCTCTTCTTCCAATGAAATCTTCTGCGACTCGATTTCCACCCCCCTTGACTCTAATTGCTCAAGTAAAGTTAAAAGGACCGAGTTCTCGACCAATAGCAGCTCCTTATCATCCTCATGTCCTGTAGCTGAAGATTTCAAATCCTCAATATTTCCCAAGATATGGTGCACGAAAGCCTGCTCATTCTCAAACTTTCCCTCGCAAGTCTCGAGGGCTCTGAAAATCTGGAAAATACTCAATCTCAGTTGTTCAATTTCGTCCAACAGGATTTCGGATTCAACCTGCTGCTCGAGATTCTCGCTTTCGAGCTCTGAGATTAATTTTTCGGCCAATTTCGATGCCTCAACGTGTTTCTGGCACTCAACCACGAGTGAAGAATTTTTTTCTTCCATATCCTTGGTGAATTTCTGCAAGATGGATATTTCAAACTGAGCTTTCAGAGATTTTTTGAGTTCATCTTCGAGTTCCTTCTTTTTCCTCTTGTTTTCTTCTTCCAAGAAGTGTATCTTGTCTTTCAACCCTGCCAATTTGGTCTCACTTTGTACTTTGGAGCTCGTCCGTTCTTGCTTTTCAACACTCAAGGAAGCCTTAAGCTCCTCGACTTGACAGTGCACGGCATATTTTTCCTTCTTTATGTCGACGTATTTTTTCTCAAGCCCATTGTATCTTTTTTCCATGCTTTTCAACCTTCTCTCGACAGTCTCCAGCTTAGAAGCTAGCGTACTTCGTTCATTCAAAAGAAAAGACCTCTCGTTCTTCAGCAGTTCACAAATTTCCTCAAGCCCCTTCGATTTTTCTCTCAGACCTTCCAGTTCAACTTTTGCAGTCGATAGAGAATTCTCAAGAACGGCATTTTTTTCCAAGAGCTTGTGCATGGTCTCGGTTATAGTCTCCAGTTGAGATAAAAGAGAAGCTTTCTCGGCAGCAAGTGTGGCCTTTTCCCCCTCTACCAACCGACAAGATTCATGCAATGCTATTGCCTCCTTTTGAGAGCTTTCCAGCTCAGCTTTCATGTCTGACGCATAATTTTCAGAAGTAGCCTTTTTACTCAAAAGCTCTTGCATGCTTTCCAGCTTTTTCAAGAGAATCGAATTCTCATTGGCTCCCGTTTCACTCATTTGTCTAAGATTTGAGTTCTCGTCTCTTAAGCTTTTAAGCGAAGCCCCCAAACAGTTTTCTCTCAAACCAGCCGCCTCCACTTGCTCAACTACTGCCTGGTAACTTTTGTTCAAGCTTTTTATTTCCTCTTTCAAGCTCATAATCTCCTTCTGAAGAGAATCACTCAAATTGATGTGGTCCAAGACTTCTTTGTCGAGTCTCTCCTTGATCTCCCTCAGCTCAAGAATTTCATTCTGCATATTCTCCATAGAAACAGCCGAAGACAGGCTTTTTTGGGTCAAATTCTGGTTTTCATCACGAACATGTTGAATCTCCTCTTCCAGAAAACCTTTATTTTCTTCCAAGTCCTTAAGCACTCGAAGCACGTTCTCGAGCTCCACTTTCAGTGCCCTTTGGTTGTCCTGAGAATGAGAGTGCAAATTCTGCAGACTTTGCAGAGTGGCCTCGATTTGCTCACGCCGAAAATTCTCATCCCCCAAACACGTCCTTAAATTCTCCAACTCCACTTGCTTCTCCGAGAGCTCCCGATCTTTGCTAACTATCTTTCTCGTCAGATTCTCGGCCTCAGTTTTCAGGGACAAATTCGACGTCTCCAAGAACTTAAGATTCTCTCGAGCCTTCTCGAGTTTCATATTTTTAACCGACACATCTTTATTAAGGCGCTCAACGTCCTCTTTAACACTCAACAACTCTTTCTCGAGCTCCGACATCGTCTCTAAACATCCCCTGTACTGTAAAGCCGAAGCTTCTCTCTCTTTGTGCAAATCAGCAATAGCCCCCTTAAGCTCACAGACCTCTTTTTCCGCTTTCTCCGCTTTTTCCCTCAGCACTATCCCTTCATTCTCAGCAACGGAAACAACACTCTCGAGAGCAGATAATTTCTCAAGACACTCTTCGTACTTTTTAAAAACGGCATTTTTCTCGACCCTCAATCTCGAAATCTCGTCAGACAGAGCCTGAGCTTCGTTTTCCACCTCTACCGCTCTCATATATTGCCTCTTATTATCCTCTTCAGCTCGAGCAAGCACTTCTTCCAAATCAGCTATCTTGTGCAGACACTGCTCGTGTTTAATAATCCCCGCATTCTTCTCGACCTCCAACTGCACAAGCGCCTCTTTTAAAGTCTGAACTTCGATTTCCGCTCGACTGGCTTTTTCGTCAAGCCTCTTCGCATTTGTCTCTGCACTGTTGAGTTCAAACTCCATGCATGAAAGCTTCTTCACACACTCACGGTACTTCAAAAGTGCGTCTTCCTTCTCAGCACTTGCTTCGGCAAGTGCCATTTTCAGATTTACCTCGAGATCTTGATTTTCGTTCGATGGTTCGGGAAAATTCTCGTTTGTTTGCTCGTTTTCGTTTTCGAAGATGGGGATTTTGGCCCGGGAGAGGGCCCGGTGGGCGTGGTGGAGCTCACAGGTGGCGTGATTGTAGCGCTCGGCGAGGGCCCGGTAAGCCCGGTAGAATTCCTCGACGAGCCTCATGAGTTCGGGCCGTTTTTTGTAGTACATTTCGGCCCGCCTGGCGAATGAGTCAGCATCTTCTTCGATCAGCTTGATCATCGACTTGACTTTCGCGTCCATATCTGTTTGTTTGTTTGTTTTTTTCNGAAAAAAATGTACACATTACAAACCAGAAAACTGAGAGAATGAAATTTATGGGTGCTGAAATTTTAATTTTTTTTAATAATAATTTAACCTTATGTTTGAGTTAAGAACTGTAAATCAAGAATCTATTTCCTAACATATATAGTGGGAAGGCAAGGCATATGAATGGATACACTACTAGTGTGGCACCTATAGATATCATGAATTATAATAATTTAGAAGTCTCTTTATTACATTGAAAAAAAATCACCAGAATTACCATTATTGTATAATCTTGGGAGTGAAGAAGGGAAAGTACTGACCAGTTAGATTTTCTTGAAGCCATTTAGAATTCTTAGGGCTGATGTGGCTGTCCCACCACCACGAGTACTTGCGCCTCGACTCAGATTGGGAAAGGGTCGTCATAACTCCAGTAAAATAACAGAAATTCAACTCGTTCGATATTGTAAGAACACGTGGCCCTTATGCCAGTTAACGAGTAACTGGTCCTTCAGTAGAAGCTGGTATTAGCAACAAAATGTATGCTTCAATGACCAAGATCACTGGAAAAGGACAACAAGGAAGTAATTATGGATTTATGCATTGAGGTTTCATGATTCATATCAAATATACAGTTTTGAGAGTCAACGGGGTTCGGTTATACCTGTATGACTGTGGACGAGTTGAATGAACTACAACAGTTTGAGGTATCTAACTACTGGACAAAAAACCTGAACAAAACAAGTATATATACATTAGTCAGAATCCACATGTCCAGAAAGGAAATTTATACAAAGACTTGAAGGCAAGAAATTGATGCAAAGTAAGAAGGCTTGCTCCTTATTGTGCACATGATCTTCCTACAGATGGTAAAACTAATATGTAGGTGCGATCTTGAAGGGAAAAAAAGAAAAAGAAAAACTAAAAAAGAAATGCATTATTATACAGATGGTCAAACGACAATGTATATTCATCCTAAAAAAGAAAAGATGGATAGTTCTTGGTCTATTTTCTCAGAATTATTGAAGAAGATACAGGTCATGAGTTCCTTTATTACCCAAAAACAGAACAAAACAAAAAATGAGAGAAAATAAATCAGAGAAATTAATTTCACTAGACATAATTCCACCGACTTCTGCAGCAAAATCCCACATATAGCACAAATTACACAAACCAAGAAAAAAAAAACTCAATTCCTTTCTAAATTAAAAAATCTAGCGAGCATCGTATGAATTGAAACCAATCAAAGAATTAATTTCAATGACACATAATTTACTCTTTTTTCCCAAGACAATGAGCACAGACCAACGGATTCTTAAACGAACGAAGTCTGGTGAAAAAACCTTAAAACATAATCAGTGAGTTAAAAAAACTCAGCAAACAATCAGATAACCACTATGGCTTTATATTCATGCAAATGGGCCTTCACAAAAACTTAGAAAAAACCGAATCTTTACATTCATGGATGAACAGATATTTGAAAAATAAAAAGGAAATTCCTCTGCTACCCCAAATGGGATAAATGCTTACAGATTAAAAAGGAAAAGAAAAAACACAATCTCGATTCAGCAGCCGTTCTCACGAAAATCACTCCAGCTGCAAAGTTTCACCTTTCACCCCATTATTTTCTCTCGCTCACAAATGAGTTCTTCAGCTTCTTCCTTTATATATTTTGTCTCTATCTCTATATCTTTGAGGGATTATTGATCAGTAATCAACAGTGTGTATGCGTTATTCTCAGTCTTTTGCTTATTGGTCGATAATTTTTCATATGGCGACCTGCAAAAGTACAGAGTGAAAAGCTTTGCAAAGCTATGACTAGTCGGTGTACACTGTGGTACATTTATACCGTATACCTACGCATAAGGAACAAATCCCAATATTTTTAGAGGTTTCCAAAAATAAAAGTAAAGGTTTTTTTAGTATTCTGCGTAAAATAAGTCATATTAAAATTAAATACTTTCGCAAAGTTGTACCATCTGTGTAATCAATCTACTTGTAAATGTACATTTACTGTAAAAATGATTTCAAAAGAGTGGAAAATAAACGTTATGTGTGATGCCACATAATACTTTCATTTTTTTAGGAATTCTGGCAACGGATTTATTTTGCATATGTGGATTTATAAATCTGTCCTTTGTCTTCGCTTTATTGGGTTAGAGAAAATGGTATGCATCACGACTCAAGCATGGCTGAGAGCCAATTGAGATACATTATCGATCTGCTTTTGATTTATTTTAGAGTTACCTTTTTCCAAAACAAAAGAAGAATGGGAAAAAAACCTCAGCTTGAGTATAATTCCTTGCATAAAATTTGAGGAAGATTTTATTTATGGACTATTAATGTTTTGTTTTACAAATACCGATTGAAATATCATATCATAACTGAAATTCCGCTTGAATTAAACCTCAACTTTAGAATTTAAAAGAATTGAAATATTTTTGTGTAGACCTATTCAAGAGTCTGAATATTGGTGTAGAAATCAAAATTTTAATATTTTATTAATTAGTGTCTTTATTTATTTTTGGACATAAATCCATGATAAATAAAATATATAATTAATAATATTATTATTTTTTCCCACCAAGTCAAATCTTAAGATTATGAAATATATTATATCAAATCTTAGGATGAGAAAAGAGATTATATCAAATCATGAACGACTAATCAAATTGAAGTCTTCATCTCCAAGACTCTCTCCTACATCTATCAATAGGGCTCTTTCAAGGTAAAAAATGATACCTCATAAATCAAACACACCTCATCAATCACAACTCAAAAATAAAATCTCAAATTCACGAGATCTCAAGAACTCTCTTAAAGATTTTAAGACATTCTTGAAGATCCAAGGACCTTCAAAAGATCAGCGTTCAATCTGGAATCAAGTCTTCTAACCTTCAAAGTACGCTCAATGGAGAAGAATACGAAGAAAAAGAAGTGGCGGTCCTCCAATAACTAAAGAGGCGACATCCATTCCTCTCAAATCATTCAAGAACATCAACGACGTTCAAGGAACATTCAAGCCGCATTCGTCGAGAAGTTCAAGCAACATAACGTTTGATCCCGAAAAAAGCTCTCAAGCCCTCGAGTCAACGTTATTCAATTTCAAGCGTATTCAAGAAAGATTGAAGAGACAAGTCTTCCAAGAAGTCGTTTCCAATCAAATCAAGTCAAGATCGTTTAATTCGAGAATAAGTCATTTGACCCCCCAATTAACGTTATACAAATTCAAGCTCAGGCATAAAGGAGATCCAACCGTCAAATCTATCTTCGAAGATCCAAATCCAAGTTCAAGAAGAGAAGAATCAGAGGAGATAAATAGAGATTATACCCGCATATCGTTTGATCGACATAAAAATCAAGTTGTACAGAAGTTTTATGTTTTTCATAAAATTTGTTGTTACAATTGGTTCTTCTAAAAAATGGATAAAAAATAAGCTTGTTAAATTAAAAAAAAATCACGATCGTTATTTTAATTGCGATTTAAACGCAACTTTGTAATTTTCACAGTTTAAGACACGACTTTTAAATTTTGCAAAGTAAGACATATACTTAAGTTTCATTGATGGGTGAACGAGGTGTTGGATAATTTTTGTTTAAAAAATATTGGATTGCAATATAAAGATTAAATTTCAAATTATCTACTACACTAAATAACATATATAAATTTGATATGGTCACATTTGAACATCACCGATAAATATGGGCCAAAGTAGCGGCAGACGTTCTTTGTTCATGGAGGCCCAAAGATCCGCAGTTTGATGCAACATATATAAAGATAAATCAGTAGGTTTGTAATTTAAGTCGACAATAGTATCGTGCTTGTAAGCCATAATTTCAATAATAGTTTGTCGTCTCGATTGATAAATTATTTTTGGAAAAGATATTAAATTTGATCAATAAGTTATAGTAGATGGTGATTTTACGATTGCGTTTTATTTTTTCCAATTACCTTTATACATGATAAAAGTTTAAATCAAGTTCTTTCCAAACAATGAAACATAAAGACAATTTCTCAAAATCGAACACCTACCTCTATCAAACGAAGATAAACATCTCCCATTGCAACTGTTGCCACTTTTGTGGCATTGCCCATGTAGACGGTAATTTCCTCTTTTTTAAGTTTCCTAACTTTCTAAATCCCCTGCAAAAAATTACAGACATGATGAGTGACTCCCATATATATACAACACGTACTAGTAGATAACACTCTAAACATGCTTCTACGATAAGAGTATATAATTTACCTCCATTGACCTAATTGAGGAGAAGGAAAGTTTCAGCGACATAACGAGTGTGGCGTCTTGCCCTGCCTGCCAACTCGCGAATCAGTGGATAATTTAGCTAAATTGTGAGTGTGCTTTTAATGTTTGTGTGCTTAGTGTGTGTTTTGGCTGTTGGTGTAAGGCCCCTCTACTTATCTTTGGAAAAGTACTGATTTTTCACAAGTGATTTCAAACTTTTTCGAAAACAATTTAACTTTTAAAACTTTTCTCAGGGCACTTACTTAAAAACTCTTCCTTCTTTTTACTGGACACTGCTTTATTTCTTTAAAACTCAACTTAAGACGCTAACTTAAGTTCTTATGGGAACGCTGATCCCATCTGCTGTCTTAACCTCTTAGTGCTATTTTTGCTGCTTAACTACTAACTGCTATTCTTGCTGCTTACTTCTAACTTTACATGCCAATAACATACTCATGCATAACTTCAAAGTTTCGAAACAACTGGAAAGAGTCACAAACTAAGTTTCAAAACAAGTTCTAGTAGACAACTCAAAAGCATAAGTCTAAAAAAGTCTTAGCGGAAGCATAAACTGAATAATCATAAAAGGACCACCCTCGCCCATCGTGTCCATCGCCATCTCGATCAACCTGAAAGAAAAATAAGGGGGGGAGCAAAACAACTATGCTCAGTGGAGAATCATACTGCACAGTTATTTGCCATAATAACATATAGCATAATATTAGCATGAATATGAAGAAACTGGTCTCGACTACTGTTGTTGCTGTACTCGGTGGGTGAAGGAGATGCAAAACCAACCCCACCGAGTCTATCTCATGTGTACACACTTTTCTGGTTACAAGAATTGAAAAACTAACCAAACTCACACTGGGAGATCTACTGTAACTGATGCCCACGCTCAGGCAAAGTACTTACAAACATATCTTTACCATAATACCTTGTGATTATAGAGAATTAAAGCGTAGTAATGGATCCCCACCTCATGCGGATGATGAATGAATGCTTGATGATCATTTTGAGGGCTCGACTCTTCTTAATCTACAAGTTTAAGAATTTATTTAGTATTATAATTTTACTTAACAAATTATTGAGATAAGTTCTTGGTTGAATGTTTAAATAAATTACTTTACTAATTTCTTAAAATTAAACTCTTAATTAAAAATTAGTTAACTTCTTCTCTTACTGCTGCTTCAAACTCTCTTAACTTGTTTAAAGTTCTGGGATAAAAAGACATAAGGCTCGAAAAACTAGGTTCGGAACCGGTCTGAACTGGACTACACGGGCCCACTCAGCTCGGCTAGCTGGAAGTCTCAGGTCGACCAGGTGATGCAGCTACACAACACTGGTCTGGCCCGCTGGGCGCTGCTGGGCTCGGCCTAACCTAGGTCGGCTGGGTGTGGTGGGTGCTGTGCACTAGGAGACCTAGGTCGTCGAGCGCTACTTGTTGGGACTGGGCGCAACTCGCTGGCTACGCGGGTCTACTGTTGAGGGGACACGGGCACGCACAGGCACGCTTGATGATAGGTCTTGCACGAGCGCACGTGTGCTGCAGGGATGCGCGGGCGTGCACTGGTCGCGGCTCGGACGCTACAGGATCGCTTGCACGGCGTGCAAGCACTGCCGAATCGCCGGTGGTCATCTGCGGGCACACAGATGCGGCACGCGGGCGTCTCGGCACTCTACGCACGGAATTTGTGAGTCTGTGTAGATGTCTATAAAGTGTTGAGGGAAGCACAGGCAAGGTCGTCTGCGGGCACGGGATAAGGGCAACGGGTCTCTGCGGGCTGGGTCTAGGTTGAGCCTTTCTCCATAGAGCTATCTCCGGCGACTCTCAAACACTTAAAAAGCTTATATTTTTCTATGTTTTAACATGCCAATGGCTCAGTAAACTTAGCAACCTAGGTCTAAGGCTAAGCTTCTCATTTTTTTTTATTTTTATTTTTTTTTTTCTTAATTCTTCTACTTAAAATCTTAAGCATGCCTTTTCTTCTTTATTTAACTGAAATCTAAGCATCTTAAATTCATACTTTTCAGCATGAACATAATACTAAACCGAGGCTCAGCTAAAAAAATCAATCAAGGCAACAACTTGGATTTTTTATTACTTCCTCGCTTAAACTTTTATAAATTCATGAATGCTATTTAACTTCTTCTTTAACTGAAAATACCACATGAACTCAGCCATAAAAGGTTTACTTGAGGCTCATCTATTTACCTCTCTTCAGGAAAGGGTAAAGAAATAAAGTGACAGGGTTCTCGGCTAGGTGTTGCTCGGTGTCTTGCTGAGGGGTGTCCTCGGCACTTGGTGGCTGTTAGGGTTCTCCTCGACACTTGGTGGCTGATGGGATTCCTTGGTACGAGCTCGTTGCTTTCACTGTTTCAAGGGTCCTCTTCGGTCATTGCTCGTCTGCTCTTGGCTCCTATCGGGTCGTGCGCTGGCTTGCTCTCGAGAAAGTGCTCGGTCTCCTCGGCACTTGCTGGCTGCCGAGAGCAAAATGCTGGGGAGTTGGGAAGATTTTGGAGAACTTTGAAGGGTGAAAATGATGGTGGCGGCTGAACATTGGATGGTTTGAATAGGGATGTACTAGGGCTGCCATTTGAACTGGGAGAGAGGAGGAGTTGGGACCTATTTTCACGGAAGTTGTTGGAGACTAAGTCTAGGGCTTCTCTTGGAGCCTTTGGGGCTGGTGGCTCGGAGTGTGTGAGGGAGGCGAGAAGAGGCTGCTGGTGGGAGTTGTGATGCTCGAGTCTTAAGGGCTGATTGATGACTTGTCTTAGACTTGGGAATGAGGGTGGCCGAGTGGCATGCTTTGGGTGCTTAGAGGTTAGTTTGGCTTAGTCCACTTGGGTATTTTTAAGTACTTAGCATTATTTAGGCACACTTAGGATTATTTTAAGATTTAGTTAATTTAGGAAGATTTTGATTAGGCAAATTCAATTAGGACGAGTAATAAATTAATAAATTTAGGAAAAGTAAATAGATGAGGATATTTACTTAATTTTTATATTTGATTAAAAGAATTTTAGAATTAAAACCAAGATTAATAACAACTAGTCGAGCTATAAATGAATGAAAAAATGTGCTATGCTTTTATTAACAAACGGGGTGCTACAACAAGGTATAAATACATTTAGTCCCTTTGCATTTTGGAGATCTAGACTTCATTTGCTTGTTTTCTACTTTAGGAATTGTTCTTATTCCATATTTTCTCTCTAGACTCAAGCTTGTTGGAAGTTCAAAACTCGTATTTTCTGGCGATGCCGCTTATTATTAATGTTTTGAGCTTCTCGTGTTCATTCCAACTGGATTGCCAGAATCCATGTTGTATGAGGTTGACCTCCTTGCTTCTCTCATGTACACGCCGAGCTCGGCCGGCATGCAATAGGGAAGTAAGTATCTAGTTCAATACTTACTATTTCACATTTGTTGTATCTCGGTCGGAGTTCATGTGGATTGACTCGGTCTTATTACCTTTCATTTTGTTTTGCTTGTCTAGTGTTATTAGTTGGTTAAATATTGAATCTTTAAGGTAAAAATTCAGACTTTGTTAAAGGGTCGATTATTTCGTAAATGGATATTTGACTTTAGCTCCTAGTTATATTAAACGTAGATTGTTTCTCTTTGTTTTTGTCTTTTTCCAGGTTTTGAAAACTCCATCTTAAGTAAAGTTTGAATCTTTAATTAATGCTTGCATCTTTAGGTCATTGCTTTACTTCCTCAGGTCAATTTAGTTACAAATTAACCAAATCAACTTGCTTAAAATGTTTAGAGCTTTAATTTGTTTCTTTTTGTGCTTTGGCAACTAGCTAAGTGAACGAAGCTCCAAATAGTACTTTATTATCCAATCTATGTAGTTGGGACCGGTAAGTTTGTTATGTTTGAGGATAACGGGCAATAGATTGAAATGCATATTTGAATTTTACGTGGATCACAAAATAATTTTACTAATTAAACATTTGCATATAATATTTTGATCTTGATGCCCTAAAAAATAACATTAATGTAATTTCAGTGACATCCCAAAACACTGAGAATTTCGCATGCCACTTGTGGATGCATACGAATACATTATTTGTAAGAGAAGAGTTTCAGCCCTTATTTCCATAAGCCAGCCTAAGTTTTTTATGAATCAAATTAATAGCCGGTCTTCTTTAGCCATGAGAGAAAAATGAAGTGACTCCATTGGACAGGATGCTTTTTAATCGTATTCTAAGTGAAACCCATTACATAGTCCTAATTAAGTCCATCATATTAAGACTGGGCCCTCGATTGGAGGGGTACGCACATTCTTTATACAATTTTCTATAATCATCCCATAGAAAGTTCGTTTTGTTGATCGAACAACTAATTCATCATTTATGGAGGAATACCATCAAAACCAACACGCAAATTAATTTTATCACCAATATACCAATAATGGGGGCATTAGGATTTTCGAAAAAATATATATTTTTTTTTTTATATCCTTCTCGCACTTAGTATTTTAAAATTGAAGTTTTTTTTCCCTAACATGCAATTTTTTGTAATTAATTTTCATGCATATAAAACAATAACTAATTAATTAATTTGCACATTAAATAATTACAAACAATAAAATATAGAAATAAATATAACTATTATAGTCCTTAATTAGAATCCCAATTGATTAAGGAAATAAACCAGTCTATGTCATACTGGAATTGCAATTTCTTTATCAAAATAGAATTCAACATCAAACAATCTTCTGCTCCAAGGGATTCACGTCCCCGGTCAATGATCGCCGCTTGAGGAGAATGTATATAAGCCTGCTCGAAGAGTCAATAGATGGCTGCAGCTATTATTGAAGATCATTACTTTTAGACTTCTTTGAGTGTTCATGAGTTTTTATTTTATTTGGTCCGATTTAGTGTGATATGAGATATTATACTAGATTGATTTTAATGGATAAAAAGGAATATATTGGAGAATAAGTCTACACATGGGCAAGGACACGTGGCATGATGGTATTGGTTAAGCCCCAACTTGGCCCTAAGGTACACTCCCCCTATAAAAGCGGGCTAAAGTATCTCAAAAACACATTCTCTCTACATCCATTATGATACTCTCATATTGCACTCTTTATCTGTGGCTAGTGCTGACTTGAGCATCGGAGGCCCAACATCGGGACCCCTCCCGGCGTTGGGTTCTTGCGGGTACGGAGGCCGCCCGAGTTGAAAGAACCCAGGTGAAGTCCATTTCACTACCACAGTGATTCAGTGTTCTTACACCACTGAAGAAGAAGAATAACTGAGTTTGTTTTTTGTTCACAAACACTTTGAGTACATTTCACGACGCGCGTTGGACAGAGCAGAATCGACAGTGGAACAACTTTGTTCAGGACAACACGGAGCATTGAAACGCCCATGACAATCGTTGGGACACATGGGCGGAACAACAGTACCAGCGGTGGTCCACTTGGGAAAATCGTTTCGACCAGTGGGATTCTCGTTGGAGTTCGGGCGGCACCAACCCACCACAGCCTCCTCCGTCGGATACACAGTGATTTTCATCACTGTGCCTAGTATGTTCTCTTTTTCCTTTTCTCTTTTCTGTATAGTTCATTTTATTTTGTGAGTCGGTTGATTATGTGGTTTCTACGTTTGACTCTCTTGTATATACGGTCGACAATGGGGACATTGTCGAATTCTAAGTGTGGGGGGGTTTTTACGTGCTTACGTGACTATGTGATTGATTAGGTCTAGTTTTTATTCTTAGGACTGTTTTTATTTCGTTTCTTTTGACCGGGCCTAGGATTATGTGTTGTCTTTCTGAGCTTGGACTGTGGTGTATGGTAAGATTAGTTAATAATTGATTGATTAAGTCGAGAAGTTGTGATGATGAGCATGAGAGTTGCATCCTTGATGAATTGCTTGGTTATTTTGATTGACTTCATCTACCTTGTGAGGTTTGAGCCATACTCGTTTCTTTTCTGTGAGATGTTGGTCAAAATTATATTCGATTAGAATTTGCCTTGAGTCTGCTGTGAAATAAATTGATTGAATTCGTGCAATGTGAATATGATGGAGGCATTCCTTGAATTATCTTTTCCTTTCTCTTTCTCGTAAATAATTCCGCTAGTCACCCCCGTTGAGCCTTATCGATTTTCCTTCTTTTATAACCTCGTGAAGTTGACATAGTGAAGTTGCGGGTGGAGAATGGGAGGTGGTTGGTGTCGATGTGTTTATTTTCATTCGAAAAAAAAAAAAAGGGATCAAATGGATTAGTATAAATATCCAAAAGGTCCAATAAAAAAAATAAAAAAATAGTGTATATATTCCAGTAATTCGAGTAGCGTGTGGATTTGTGAGGACATAGGACGAAATGGTTGATATGAGACAACCGGGAGAATTGACAATGATGGTTATGTGAGTGCCTTGAGTTGATGTTTATAGCCACTTAAGCCTATATTTATCCTACCTAATCCATAGAACCTACGTTACAACCCTAAAAGTCCTCTTGATTCACGATTGCATGAGTTTGAATTTATTTTAGCGTAACAGTTAGATGATATGCAAATTATGATTGATATGATTGACGACCAACTTGAGCACCTATTCTATATATTTGAGAAAGAAACTGAGTGAGGCACGTGATATTTATATTTTCGTACTCGAGAGTCGTTGTTTGTCAATATAGCCAAGTAATAGTTGAGATGTGCTTTTGTGGTCATTGGAATTCTTGTCGACTCGATTGATTAGTTTGAGATTAGTCTTGTCTGAACCATTGTCGTTGTTATGTGTTTCTTTTCTTTTTGTTCGGGACGAACAAAAGTCTTAGTGTGGGGGAGTTGTTTGTCCCATTTTTGTTATTCTTTTTGTGGGTATTTTGTTGATCTTTTCCCTCGTCTAGGTCGTTTTTTAGGTATTTTCCGGTCCCTTTAGTCGTTTCTTGTATTTTCATTGTTATTTAGGTGTGTGTGTTATCTTTGTTATTTTTCTTCCTCTTTCTCTTGTTTTTCGTGTTTTTCCGGTTGTGGTGGTTACAGATTTTTTACGATTTCATTCTGGGCCTGAGGTGTTCCGTGCTGTTTAATCCGTCCAAGATGCTCGTGAGTCGAATTTCCAGCCCGGACAGTACCCGAGAATCATTAACCGAGAGCACGCGGACCGAGAGCTTCAAAAAGCACCAAAATGGAGATTACCCAGACACTAGCGCCGCTAGGGGTCCCTAGCACCGCTAGTGTCCCTTGCCCAGCGCCGCTAAGGAGGCTAACGGACTTCAGAAGCTCCGGCATAATATGACCTAGCGCCGCTAGGTATGGCTAGCGCCGCTAGCCACTCTTAGCGCCGCTAGCCCCCCCCAGCGGCGCTAGGACCTGTTGGCAGACAATTTTTTCTTCTTTTCCCCTCAAATTGTGGCTTGTTTTGTGAGTGCTATGTAGTGGATAATTTTGATCATGTTTTCTGCAAATTTTAGTAGTGGCGTTGGAGATGTTACTCCTATAAATACCACTACATTTAGGATCATTAAGGATCATCTTTTCATCTACTACATTTGTCTATCATTTTCCTTTCATTTTCCTAATTTGTATTTTGGAGAACTTTGAAGAAATTGTTGTAAGCATCATTAAGTTTGCATTTGCTCTGAATTTCACATTATCAAGTAAGTTATTCTCTTCATTTCATGATGTTAAGAATGGTTTATGTGAATGATTATGTTAAACTTTCTATGAGCAACTAATCATCTAACTAGGGTTAGGGGATAATCGTTCGGTTCGTTTCTACTTATGTGTATATCAATTAACTCAATCTTTACGAGTTTTATTTATTTCACGATTAAATGTGATCACCATTTTAATCTAAACAATCGATTTCAAAACCGAGAGGGGTGAAGTTGGTAGAACTTGACTCGTTTAGAATAAACATGTTCGGAAACGTATTGTTTATGTGTTGATTGTTTTGTTAATTTACTCATTAATGTTTTTCCATATATTACGAAAGTTAGTACGGTAAAACCACTAAATTAGTTAGTTAATCGAGCCTTTCAACTGAGTAATTGATTGCCGTCAAATTTATATAAACCGAAGACGATTGTCCCCGATACCCTAGTCATTTACATCCCTTGAAATTATTTTCATCTTGTAAGTTTGTATCTCTTTGAATTATTTTCATAAGTATAAATGCTAAATTTTTCTAGTTAAGAAAAAATCAAACCACAACTTTAATTAGAGTGTTTAGAATTATTTTCGTTTTTGTGATTGAATAAACGTAAAAAATAGTCCGGCTAACCTTCCTTGAGAACACGACCCGGTGTTCGAATCTTTCGATTCTACTCCGGTAAAATAAACTACAACATATTTTTGTTATTTGATGGTCGTTTCTATGAGAAATAAATTAATCAATATATGGTGTAAAGTGAGCAAATTTATTTTTGGTATTTGATGGTCGTTTCTATGGGAAATAAATTAATCAAAATATGGTGTAAAGTGGACGAATTTATTTTTGGTATTCGATTGTTTTTTCTATGAGAAATAAATTAATCAATATATGGTGTAAAGTGGACGAATTTATATTTGGTACTCTACTGTTTTTTCTATGAGAATTAAATTAATCAATATATGGTATAAAGTGGACAAATTTATTTGGGTTATTTGGTGGCTTATTTTATTTTTATTATTTGTCAGAAATTTGCTAGAAAATTAATCAATAATGGTATACTTTTTGTCTGAAATGCGCAACCCAATATATTGGGTTTTTTTTTGCTTGGATCTCAATTTTTATTTTTATTTTTTGTATGAAATTACCATAATGAAATTACGGTAAACTCTGACAAAGTAATATGAACGAATACTTTAATATAATGGGCGTACCTCGATGTTTTTTTTCTTTTGTTTTTTTTATAGAAAATGCTCTGGTCATTTTTTTATTTGTATAATCAGTGAGTCTCGATTTAATTCATTTTATTCCGACATTTCAAATGTTTTTTTTTATGTGGAATGAACATTTCAATTTTATTTTATCATGATAAAGAGTGTCTCGATTTTTTCGGTATAAAAATTCTGAACAATAATAGTACCGATTATTTTAGAATAAATGTGTATCTCCATCTTTTTTTATAAGCTCTGGATTGGATATTTTTGGAATGATGAATCTTAAGAATAATATGGTCGATATTTTTTGGTATAAATGATTGGAGTAAAAGTCAACTCCAATTAGATCTTATAAAAATGGCATTGTATATCGTATTAATCATTATTCAACAAAAAACTTTCACCATTTCCTTTCACAATGGCCAAATTGATGAAACAACCAAAAAAATGTGTGAGATCTAGATAATAAAATTTCGACATTGTCGATTTGATTCAATATACACGATATAATCAAATAATTAATTGATCAGAAATTAACCAAAATATAATTGCCAACAATCTCAAAATCAATAGGCAATTTATTGCCTTTGTTAAAATATTTTCATATCAAATATTTATAGAATTGATCTAAAATATATTTTGTTCTTATTCCCCTATAAATTCAGTGTACATTGATGTTGTTTACTCATCCTGTTTTCGATTTTATTTTTTTTATTACAGAAATACACAATTTATACTTATTCAATTCAATCCAACATGAAGTGTGAATTCGGTCTGATCAAGGATGTTACTAGAACTAAGAAGCTACCCACGAAGCTGCGTACGATTTGAATAACTGAACACAAATTTGAGGGAGAATACAAGAATTACTTGAAAATTCTATTTCACGATGAGGACTTTTGACAGATCCTCCCAGTTATTTCAAAGGGGATTCATCACGATATTGTGAATGCTGCAACTAATTCTTCTGACATATGGGCTGACTGTACTCCGTTGAGGCTTGCAAAAAATATGCTCCTTCAGAGCATTGGTGATTTGGATAAACGCGAGGAGTTGACTCTTTTGTTATTTGGATAACGAGTATCAGAGATAGAACCATTAGGGGATCCAATGATGGATATGCTTTTATAGACATATCTGATGATTTTTTGTTGGAGTCCCCCTGATGATCCTATAGCGGCAACTGTTGAGAACACATATCCAATGTTTAAGAATGCAACTGATTCCAATTATTTAAAGGATAGGGCTATACTAGGTCCAATGTTTGAGGTGGTTGTGTCTATCAATGAGTACATGAAGTTTTTGAACGTGACTGATGGTCAACATATTTGAGCTCTAAGAGTACATGCAAATCTGATTCCAATCATGGTTTTTAGTCCGATCTCCAAACTCGGGAATCATGGTTTTTAGTCCGATCTCCACACTCCCGAGTTTTTGAATACTATCAGATGTTCTGGATTCTGAACCATGAGTTGAACCTTAATATAGGAACCCAGTCATGTTGTTGCGGAATATTGACCATTCTATTGGGTTGCGCAACGGTACGAGATTGGTTGTCACAAAGTTTTCCACTCATTTATTTGAATGTAAGGTTTTGACTGGATCTAGAGCCAGAGTCAATCTTTGTTACATGCTGACATGTTCTTGAAGAAGCTGGTGCTTAATCACAATCAGTTGTATGTAGTTGTTTCCCGTGTCACTAATCGAAAGAGCTTGAAAATATTAGTTTGCGGGGAGGATGGTGTGACTACAAGACAAAAATATTGTTTACAATGAGGTTTGTAATAATATGTAATAGTTTTTTAATTCTATTTATTTAGTTTTTTTATATTCACAAATATAATAATAATGCTGGGTATATAGTCTTAAAACTGTCTAACTGATGGATCGCACGGATTCTATACTAGTAAGTTACAGTGTTACATTTTATAGTATATATATATATATTTCTATAAGAAAGTATGGATGCATACAATTCATCAACCTTTTTTTTTCTGTCGAAACGATAGAAATTTTATAGAAAAACACATACATTGAAAAAATAGCCCAACAGCTGAAAAGGCAGCTCAAGAGTCGAATTTAGTAGGAGGACAGATTCGAAGATCGCCTAGAACCTACACTAGAACAAGAACCCACAAACAACAACTAGAAAAACACTAACTCCACAACTGGAGAATAAAAACTCCCGTGCGAGAAAATACACACTCTCCTACGGGAGAAACACTCACGAGAGAAAGCACACTCACATACAATTCATCAACCTAACACCACGAAATATATGTTCCAGTTGAATAATAACAAAGAAACTCTATTTTAGCTAAATAATAGTTGGCTTTTCTTAAACCTTTAAGATGTAACATGATGACTATTAATATCTCGCCGACTAACTTGAGTAAATAATGGCAATGGTTGAATAACATGCACACATAGTAAATGCGTTTAAATAGGAGGTGTGACATTAATTAAAATATGCTTCATGTAATAGCAATGTAAAATTGTAGATAAGTATTCTCCACCATAATCAAATGGCTACCCCAATGGGTTCAGATACTATTTTCCACCACAATTAAATGGCTATCCTGATGTTCATTGAAATTATGATTGCATTTCAGACCCATTTACCCATTTGTAATATTTTTTGTTTATACGAATATAAATAAAATATATATAAGACATATTTATATGTATTCATATCATATTGAAATTATAAGTTTTACTTGTGTTTTGCTCGGACTAAATACTAAATTTATATATTGAAAAAATAAAAGTAATAAATTTATATATCTAAAAAATGAAAGCGTAATAAATACTAAGGTCATCTTGAACCCTTATCTCTACTCTTGTGTATAGTTTATACTACTCTAGAGTAGAGTGAATAAAAATCAAGTTTCATCTCTAACCGTGCTACATTTTAGTTTACACAAAATATTTTCTTTTCAACCTCATTACTTTAAAGGAAAAATATAATTACATTAGATATATTATTTTACACATTTAACTCTTTAAATTATCATTATATAACTATTGAAAATATAAATAAATACGAAAATATTTGTATAAATACTATTTTACTAAAATATGTATCAAATATTTATTATAATATTAACTAAGATTGGAAAAAATTTCAATTTATAATCTCGTCTCGGCTCCTTGTAGTACTCTGCTCGTGTAGTAGATTAGTTGTTGGGATCCTCCTTTTTCTCGAAGTAAGACTGAACTCAAAGCTACCAGTCCCACAAAAATGTATAGCACCAGCTCGTCATTAGGCTCCGGCTTCGTCAGCAAGGGTAACTCAATCAAGAACTCCTGAAATTTCTCAAAGGCCAACTGCGATTACTCACTCCATAGGAACGTGGATTTCTTTTTTGGCAACTTAAAGAAAGGAAAACATCTTTCAGTAGCTCGAGCAATTAACATGCTCAATCCTGCGATTCCCCCTACCAACACTTGCACTTCACGAATGTTTCCCGGTAGGGCCATGTCGAGTATGGCTTGCACCTTCTCTTTGTTTACCTCTATTCATCACTCTGTCACAACGTACCCAAGGGATCGACCTGCTCTGACTCCAAAGGCACACTTGCTTGGGTTTAGCTTCATTCCAAATGTTCTAGGTGTGTTGAATGTCTCCCTCAAGTCGCTAGCATGCGACTTTGAACTCCTGCTCTTCACCAAGATGTCGTCTACATATACCTCCATATTGCGCCTGATCTGCGATTTGAACATCCTATCCATCAGCCTCTGTTAAGTTGCTCCCGCATTTTTAAGTCCAAAGGGTATTACGACGTAGCAGTACATCCCATTGCTAGTCACAGAACTCACTTCGCTTTGATCTTTGGGTGCCAGGAGAATTTGGTGGTACCTCTGGGATGCGTCCATCATACTTAGCAACTCGCAGCTCGCCGTGGAGTTGACGAGCTTATCAATTCTTGGCAGCGGGTAATGATCCTTTGGGCACGCCAAGTTCAGATCTCGAAAGTCTATACACATGCGCCATTTGTTCAAACGCATTCCTCACCATCATTGTGTTCGAAATCCATTCAGGTAACTGGATCTCTTTGATATGCTTCGCCCTCAATAGCTTGTCGACCTCGACCTCAATTGCCTTGTCTATTTCTGCTCCATGGTTCCTAAGTTGTTGCTTCACTAGCTTTTTCAAGGGTTCGACGTTAAGTTTGTGCTCCATGATCTTGGGGTCTATCCCCGTCCACTCTTCCGGGGTGAAAGCAAATATGTCTCTAAACTCCTTCGCCCCACGAGTTGCTCTCTCAATTCGTTTTCGAGCTCCTTTCCCACTTTCGTGGTTTGGTCCTCCCTATTCTCAAATTTGTATTTCCATCAACTCCCCATGTGGCTCGAGGTCACTTCCTCTCGCCCTTTTATCTCCAGTCATTAGTCGTTTGCCTTCTTTAATTTGAGCTCTTTGATTAGTTTTGACCGCTATCTGGTAACAGGTTCTCGACATCTTCTGGTCTCCTCTGGCATTCCGTACTCGATCTCCAATGGGGAATTTCAACTTCATGTAGTAAGTAGATACCATTGCTTGGAAAGCATTGAGCGCAGGCCTCCCCAAGATTACATTGTATGCCGACTCGGCATCCACTACTACGAATCTAACCATCTTCACCTTCCTCAAGTCGCCTTCCCCCAGGACTACTGCTAGCATGGTTTCTGCGAGGGGTGTGACTTCTGATCCATTGAATCCATAGAGCGACTTGTGGAGGGGTGTAAGCTCAATGTCTAGTTCCATCCTCTTGAGGCAATCATAAAAGATGACATTCACCGAGCTCCATGTGTCTACGAATACCCTTTGCACCTCATACCCAGACACTTGGGTTGTTGTCATCAGAAAGTCATTATGCGGCCTCTCGACCTCCCCAACATCCGCAGGCCCAAAGTTCATCACTGGTCCACTTTCATCAACTTGTTGCACCCCGCTCTTAGAATGTTATCCTCTAGCATAATCCTTTCTTGCTCGATTTGAATCTCCATCTGTTGGGGCTCCAAATATCATGTGAATAACTCCTCTTTTTAGGGAAAGCTCTTCCTTTACTGGTGATCTCTCCCTTTTGCAAGGACTCATGCTCCTTTCCTTCCTCCTACTAGACCCCCTCTCCCTGTCTTTGTAAATGAACTTTTTCAAGTGTCCTGCCTTTATAAACCTCTTGATCTCGTCTTTCAAATGCCTGCAATCATCTGTGTTATGCCCATAATCCTTATTAAATCAACAGTATAAGTTGCTCTTGGGCTTCACAGGTCCATCCTTCCTCGTTCTTGGCCACTTTACGACATTCTCATGAATCTCCTTTTCCATCACTTCTAGAATTCTCGTTTGACGGGTTGATAAAGGTGTATATTGAATTGGCCTCCATCCTCGAGAGGATCGTCCTTCTCTCCTATCTGCATGCGGGGATCTTTTTCTTTCCCCTGAAGAGTGGGATTTTTTTATCTTTCTTCTCGTCTCGAGCCTCCGCCTTGACTGACTTTGCAGCTTGCAGGATGTCGGCCTCCGCCTCCACCACATTCTTGTACTTTGCGCATCTCGCCAAGACCTTATCAAAGGTCCTCCCAGGTCGCTTCGCCAATGAATTCCTGCAAAGTCCAGGTCGCAATCCTCGAGTTAGTCCTCCTGATTTAATATCTTCCGATGCCGAGGGGACGTCGACGCACGCGCGAGTGTATCGAGAAACGTACTCTTTGAGTGATTCTCCTTCCTTCTGTTGCATCCCAATCAAAGTAAGATACATTTTTTCATGAGCCCTGACACTTGCGAATTAGTTGATAAAGCTGGAGCTGAATCCCTCAAAATCTTGGATAGCCCCTGGTAACAGTTGGTGGAACCAATCTTGAGCTGGTCCCCTTAACGTTGTTAAGAAAGCTCTACAGCGCACTGGATCACTATAACGGTGCAACACCGCCATGTTCTTGAAACTCCTCAAATGTCTAGACAGATCTGTAGACCCGTCATACCATATGTTTAACTCCCTAAACCCATGTGGCAATTCAGCATCCAAGATGTGTTGGGAAAAGGGATGTCCCCTCGAGTTGCTCCTCTTCTTCCCTTCTACTCGAGCCTGCAGGTAGTGGACTTGGGCCATCAACTATTCAAAGGTATAATTCTTGTCCTATGGGTTGATAGTTCTAATTGAGGATCCTCCTCGCCTGCCCTCCTGTTATGTTGTTCATTCGATTGAGCATGCTGTTCTTGTTAAGGTCGAGGTGGTTGTCAACTCGAGGCTGTTGCTCACCTCGAGGCTACTGCTCGACTCAAGGTGTCTGCCCGAGTTGGGCGGCTACTTCTTCTGCGATCATCTTCTGCATCTCGCTCGGGTGACGGTCAGTGTTTGCTCCTCGAGTTGGGGCAGCGTTTGCATTCCTCCTCGTTCCAACACTCCTTCCAACTGTTTCCCACCATTTTGAGGTGCTTCCCTCAGTTCTCACTCCCCAAATCCAGGACTTGGGTTCAACATCTGGCTAGTTCCTTCTTGGGCCAATACTTGAATTTTTACCCCAAGTGGAGTAATAGGCATCTCTTCCTCTACACGCACTCCCGGCGGCGCGTGTCCTCCAAACGGGAGAAATCCTAGCATAGGCATTACTAGTTTGGGGCTAGGAACCACTGGGGGCCTCCTATCAGTCCATGTTCCTCTGAAATCCTTCTCAGCCATCTCAGACAATCGAAACTAGGTGCGAAGCTCTTCCTTCCCTCAAGAACTCCCGACAGACGACGCCAAATGTTGGGTCTCCTCCTAGACCTAGAGTAAATAGGCTGAGATGAGCCCCGATCTATCTGAACCGCTCTAGATCTCCACGAACACATGCAAGAACTCAACGCCGGAGGGGTTTCCGGCGTGAAGCCTCCGATGCTTAAGTCAGTATCAAAGAGAGGTGAAAGTGCTCTGTTGAGAGAGCAGCAGCAACAACAACATGTGAAAATGTGTAGAGTGTAAAAGTTAGGGTTTGGTGTTACCTCAACACCTTTTATAGAGAAAAATACTTGCCCGAAATACACAAAATGCCTCAGGTCGACCGACCTGGTTTCCCGATTTATTTGTATCCTAATCACTTCTTAGTTAGATCTGAGTCAGCTTAAGATTCCATTTTATCCCATAAAAAATTCATCCTTATTCATTAAGCCCGTTGAATGTCTAAAGTATCCTATCATCATACACCTCGAGCCTCGAGGTATAAAGAGAGGTCGACTTAGAGTTAGCATGTAGATGAAATATATCGGGAGGTTCTACTACTCACCCTTGAATCGTTCTCGTCTTCTCAAAGCAGTAAGTCGACCTCGAGTTAGACAGTTAAGGGAGTCGACTTGTGGATGTCGACTTCCGCTGTCGTGGTGATATAGGGAGTCGACCTTGAGTTATGTGAGGTTTGAGGTCGACTTCAAGGTGTTCCCAATAGTGAGGGAAACGATCGCTGATTTGTTCATCTTTCACTAGTGTCAAGTCTTGGGATGAAATCTCTTATGAGCCGCTGCCACGACTCGTCTCGATACCCAGTCGAGCCGTTATAATCGGTCTGTCTGAGTATGGCTATATCACTACTGAACCCTACAAACCACATATATATATATATATATATGTATATATATATAAGATGTGGTTCAAATGAGAACCAAGTCTTAGCGTGAGAACCGTGGGAACCGTTATTTTTATTTGCACGTACTGCTATGATTGATTGTGTTTTAGTGTTATTTTTGCCATGAATCATTTTATTAAAAATAGCAACACAATTTATATTAGCATTTATGAAAATAATAGCACCATGTGATACCAAACATAGCATCATACACAATTAAAAATAGCATCAAATATGGTTCTCACGGTTCTAATACCTAGACAAGTTTTTATTTAAATTAGCCCCTATATATATATATATATGACGACTCTCTGTATTAGAGAAGGTTATATCCTTTGATCTACTTTTGATCTTAGCCACACAAAACATCTTAGGGTTTCTTTCATCGGTTTTGCTATGGAGTCATTGGATGGTTCAGCTTATGGAGCCATCCATTGTTATCCACAAATGGTGTATTGACACGTGTCCTGCAATAAATGCAAATTGGACATATGTCAATACATAAAGTTATGGATGGCTCCATAAGGAAGCAATCCGATGGCTCCATAGAATTACTGTTCTCCATTTCTGCAGCATTCCCAACAGTTTGTTTCCATGCACAACCATGCTCCACGTCATGGCTGACATGGCTTGGTTGTGCTATAATCCTAACACACTACACGTTTAATTGGTTGATATTTTACACAAGTTATTCAATCCCATTTTTGAGCTTTAAATGTGCTCTGAAGACCAAAACTATCGGTCATTATACATATTGTGAAACTTTTAGTTTAAATCAATTTATTTATTAAGTAAAAGAAAAAATAAAATTTACAAATAACAAAATTAACGTAGTTAAATTAGTTTGTTAGATTATTGAAATCTAAATTAGAATGTGTAGCATATGCTTGTAATGGTTCATGAAAAATAAAATAGTATTTGAATGAAAAATTAAACTAAAATTCTACCCAACCCTGAATTTTAGTATATATTTAAAACTCATGGAATAACTATAATTAACTAGATCAAGTGAAAAAATGAATATGAAAACTATGTCACTGGAAATAGGAAGATAATATAATTAATATATAAAAGCTTTTGCTAACATATATAAATTAAATTATAATTGTTACATTTAGTAAATAATATGATGGAAAAAATGATGTTTTTCAACAAGATAAGTAATTAAATTGTAAACTATTACATGCAATTGATCTTGTAAAAGATTTCAATTTAGTTTTGCTGTGCATATATATTTTTCAATTTTCCGCAAACTACAAAAATTTCGAACAAACAAGATTAACTTAGATATGAAAGTTTGTCAACCAAATTTTCATTCAATCTTTTTCATCATGTTTTTTAAATAATATTGTTTGACTATTTTATTCCGACTTTCAATATATTTAAAACAATTTATTATGAAATATACTTTTATAATTAATTGAAAATATTAATTCAAAAAATTAGATACATCATAAAATATAAATAAAAATATAATTTAAAATCGTATAAAAATATAGATTGAAGAATAAAAATATAAAATAAAAATATAATTTAAAATTAAAACCGTATAAACAATAGTCCACAAACAGCGTACATGTACTTTACTAGTGAAATAAAAGGTGGAATGATTGAAGAATATACCCTTTAGACTCCATCTAATTACTATATTTAGTGTAAAAGAGAGCTCCAATAAAATGAAAGTAAATGTGACATGTTATACACCTTTCTCATGTTCTCGTTTCGGGTTAAACTTCAACAGGAGTCCATTTAGAAAATGAATTTCGCGACGGTCCATTTTCTTGGTTAATCGTTTTCTACATACGGATCTTATTAATTTTAAAATCTTAAAGAAATGGATTGAGGCATGCCCAAAAAATGATTAAAAAAAAAAAGAGCAAACTTTTTTTAGCATTAAAGCCGTACCCGTTCAATTAATATAATAGTTTATTCCAAAGTATCCGTTCAATTATATAATAGTTTATTTAATGGAGTAAAATCTAATATTACTAGCACATTGATTCAAAAATGATCTTAAGAAATGATATACATCACACTACGTTGATGTGCTACCTCTTCACACGCAGCAAACTTTGAGGACACAACTTTATTTCTTTATAATTATTAGATAAAGACGTACTTTTAGCCTAATTACTTAAAAAAAGATTTTTGGCTAGTTTGGAAATCTTGCAAAATATTAAAATATGCTTATGTGGTTTTTAATCATTAGAGTACCGAATGGTAACTATTCTTTGGAAAATATTATTTAAAGTATTCAATGTGAGATAAAATTTAAGACATCAAAATATCCTTTACGGAGCACAGTAATTCTATGGAGCCATCGGATGGTTCCTTTATAGAGCCATCCATAACTTTATGTATTGACACGTGTCTAATGTGTATTTATTGCAGGACACGTGTCAATACATTATTTGTTGATAGCTAAGGATGACTCCATAAACCGAGCCATCCGATGGCTCTATAGCAAAACCGTTACGGAGCATATCAGTTTTAAAACGGGTTATTTTGCAAATTGATGCAGCTGATTCCACTTGTAAAGTAACAAAACAAGTTCTAGCACGAGAGGATATGCTACAATTTCAAGGAAACGACATATTCATCAAAAGTAGTCCATAAAGCGAGTGATTTAATTCGTTGGAAAGATCTCGTAATCTTTTTAATTAAGTTTATATTGCATTTATAGGCAAAACATCCCATATTTTTAAGTATCCACCTTGGCATGATCTTTAATGATTTTTTCCACTTATATACACTACAAGAAATAAGGTATTTGGCGACGCTTATTTTTTCGTTTAATTACGTTTATTAGCGTCACAAAAAAATTACCTACACTATTAAAAGTGTCGCGAATTGCGTTGCTAAATTTGATGTCACGAAATTATCTGCGACGCAAGACTTTAGCGTAGGTAAATTTCACGCGTGACGCTTTTCTACATGCGTCACTTTTGTAGAATTCGTGACGCTAGTCATTTGCGTCTGTAATAGTAATGCTTGATGCTTTTTTTAGTGCGTCATCATTATAAATTTGGCGACGAACCACATTACATTGTAAATTTTAATATGTGACACTTTATTACATGTGTCGTAATAACGAATTTTGATGACACAAAATTTATGCGTTGATAAATTTCAATGTGCAACACTTTTTATAGCGTAATGATTATGTATTCAAAAATACTACTCCCTCCTATTTTTAATAAATGTCGTTTTGAGAAGTTGTACAATAATTAAGAATTTTTTTTTGCCAATAATAACCCTCATTAATGAGGATAGATATTGATGTTTTGAGAAAAGATGGAGAGTGAATATGAAAAGACGTAGTGTATTTATTAGTTAGATGAGGGTAATGATGGAAAAATATGTACAAAATAGCCAAAATGACATTTATTTAACAAATGATTAATTAAGCTAGGATAACAAATAATAAAAATAGGAGGGAGTATTTTGTAACGATTTCATTAGGGATGGCAATGGACTAGGTCGGATCGATAGTTACAGACCCGAACCTAGCCCGCACCTGCCCCATGGACCCGCCTTGGCCTGTGACCAGCAACTCGTCCAGCAAGTTGGACTCGCTACCTAGCCCTGAGGCAAGCTGACCAGCCCTACCTTGCCCCATTCAAAATTTGTTTGTTTTTTTTTTCTTTATTTACCCGATAAACCATACATTTGAAGAATATAAATTGGTGCAAAAATTAAAATAGTCTCATCTAATAATATTTTAGCAATCTAACAAAAGTAAGTACGAATATTCAACCATGTCAAATCATGAAAACTAAACAATATTCTAGCAATCCAACAAATACACCGATCATTTCTTGCTCCATGGAGACTGCTTTGAAGGTGACACATTCGAGTACTAAGTAACTTTCAAGCAAGCAATGATTCCCTTCGTTGTTCGGGCTCATGCGAGGAGTATGTGCCAACAAGAGAATATTCCTAACAGCATGACCGCTTGCACCCTTGGGGTCCCAACACTTTATCGTTTTATCCCAACTATCGCTGATAACTTGGACTAAAATAGCTAGTATGAAGAGTTATAAACAACATAAATAAATGTCAATCAAGTGCGCCCGTGATTACAATTATTGCAAAAAAAAATTGTTTTCTGTTAACGTAAATGTAAATCGTTCGTCAAGAAAATTCGTTAAGGCTCCATGCTTATGTTCAGGGGCGGACGCAGACTCGCAAGACTGAAGAGGCACAAACGTAACCTTTACAAAGTACAAAAAAAAATGATATTTATTCTCTGCATGTTCTTATATATTATATCACTCATAATTACATAAATTCAAATCTAATCAAATATATTTTTTCAAATACCAACATGTTTTTTCCTTTTGCATCGGATATTCTTACAACGTCAGTATTCGTGGATTTCTTTATAACAAAGATAAATATTTTATTAGTTACAAAATCAACGACAAACGCAATTGAGTAGCTAATTTTAAACTTATAATTATAATTTTAAGAAGACCTAAAATTCAATATGTATGAAAATCAATGTTGACTTTTGTTGAAAATCGGGTAACTCATTTATATATGTTGCCTACAGCATAATACGAATACAAAATACAAACAACTTAAATTTTTAAAAAAATCTCTCACGACGTGCACGCGAGAGAGAGGTTTGGGTCGCTGCCAAGACCCACAGTAGGAAGTGCGAGACGACCCGAGGCGACCGCGCTGGGACAAGACGACCCACGCGAGACCGCGCAATAGCAGGTTCACCCGCGCAGGACACAGCGCAGAGGGACGGAGACGCTAAAGAGACTGCGAGTGCAGGAGACGATGCAGACACTCACGACCTCGGCGAGATTATTCGCGTGCATGAACGAGCAGGCGCGGTCGGGCAGCGCGCAGGAGCAACACAAGTTGCGCGGACGAGGCAGCGTGGCCATCGCTTTGTGGACCGAACACTTCAGGCGCAAGGATTGGACACGTGCGCCAGCTGGAAGACTTGCACGAGAAGACCCTGGCCAGCGCCCAGTAGACGGAGCAGACCTAGGCCTGGCGTCTCCAGCAAGCAAGGCAGCTGGTCGTGGGGAACAAGCAAGGTCATGGATGGTTCTAGAAGCCTAGGGCCGATTTATTTAGCTTAATTAAGAGTTCTTTTTATTTATTCCTAGATTCTTTAGAAGTTGGATTTATTTTAGAGTTATTAAATATTTAGTAACCTTAGGATTTGATTTTCCATAGAATGGAGATCTAGTTCTCATAGGATTAGACCTAGTTATCCTCTTTAAATACTTATCATTGTCATTCAATTTTCATACATTTTGAATTTATTAAAAAATCGAACAATTGTTCACCAATTTCTTCTGTTAGAATTCTTAGAGTTTTATCGCAAAATACTTGTACCAAAAAAGGCGTTTAATCGCATAGTTCGTCATAAGCTCGAGTTTGGCAAGGATATCACGTCCGAGCTGTCTCAAACTAGTGAGAAGATAAGGAGAAATCTAAGTTGTCCACAACCTATTACCGAGAAGGAAGTCATTCACGCAACTTTCGAAGAAAAACTAATTAGGGAAACACACTATCTTCGTCACTGGTGCTTTCGGTGAGAGGTGCTTTTCGTGTATTTTATTTAGCTCTTTAGTTTTTAGTTCCAAAAAAAATAATCCGAGTGATGTTTTGGTTTTTGCGTGAGTTGTTAGAAAAAAAAAAGGAAAATATATGCGTATTACTAGTTGAGTTAGGTTCGGTTCGTGANAAAAAAAAAGCGTGGCCAACAAGGAGACAAAAGAGAAGCTCGAAAACTTGAAGACTAAAGTCAATAGCTTAGATGAGAGGCTAAGCGGTTGGCGAACACGCCTTGAAGAACATCTAAGCACAGGGCAATACAACATGCATCAAACCTTAGCAGTAATCCAACAAGCGATGGACGACCTTAATGCACGGTTCAATCAGCTTGAGAGATGACCGCAAAGGAGAGGTCGAATATTGTAGTTGGGTTGTTGTTGGGGACGTTGCTAGTGACGACATTCGTGGAGTCGTCGACGGGGATAATGAAGGGGAAAGGACGGGGCTGACGGCGATGGCGGTGGGGGTGCTATTTCCTGGCGCTGATACAGGCTTAGGCAGTGGTGCTAGTGCTGGTGGTGGTGGTGGTGGTGATGAGAGTCGCGGCGAAGGTGGACTAGGTTGGGGCCCACAGGTAGACATAGAGTGGGGGTGGGTGGTTGCGGTGAGGGATAATGTCCAAAATACCCTTTTATGAGTGTATAATTTTGTCTTTTCTTCTATTACTGTTGGATTATCTGTTCTTACAACTATAGTGCATTCTTATTTCTTTCAATTAAAACATACATACATATTTATATATATGTGTGTGTATATATATAGTCGAGATCATATGAGAATGGTAGATAGTGAAAAAAATTAGAATAAATCTGTACCATTGGATCCATTATGTCAATGATTATGTTGAACAAAATTTATTAAATATGGTCAAATATAAAGTAGTATATGGTGGTCAAATATATACCATTTACCAATAATTAAAGATAAACTAGTCATTACATCATTGATAACTCATCCAGTGGGTGCCACCCATCCCACTAACCCTAATATCTATCACTCACAAGCACACGAAATCTGCTTGCCTTCTACCTCAGTCATCTCTGCCAACATTCACCAGTCTCCTGACACTAGAGACCGACGCCACAACAGCCGGCCCGCCAGTTCACAGAGTCCACCAACGGCCACCAAGACCAACGTCGGCTATGGACTACTGTCGTCGCCGCCATCAACATTTTTCCTCCATCTATCTGCAGTCCACAACCACCAGCGCCTCCTCTGCCTTCCCCCGCAACCACCTTTAACATTGATTTTCTCCGCCCAAATTTGCCACATAACACGCACACGGATGGACACACAAGGTGTGGGGCCCATCGCGAATGGTCACGGTGCAGGCACAGTGAGCCTTCTCGTGTTCTTCGCCGGCGTTGAGCAGGTGGATGAATTGGCTTGATTATATTTTTTTATGGTGTAGAGGAAGGAGCCGGTTGTGGTGCTGCGTAGAAAGAAAAGCCAGGGGTGGTTTGGTTGGCAGCGGCGGCGACAGTAGCATTGACGACGGGCTGGTGGGTCTTGGTGAATGTGGTCGGTGNACTTAATATGGGAGGCAAATCGGTAATTTAAAAAAAAAATAATACATTCACAATATTATGTGAGAACATGCACATTAAATATATTGTCGTATTATTACGAAATCGTAGAATCGTCAACGCCTACACATTCAAAATTCTACAAATTTACTAAAATGCCGACTCGTTAAGGTAGTTTATCAGTTGGTTTGGACGAACCGGTCGATTGAAACATCAAAACTGAAATAATCGTGTTGAATATTCGAAAAACCGAACCGATCGAAATTTTGTTCCAAGCTGAACTAAAATCAGATGACATAATCGGTTTAATTTGTCGGTTATCTAACTTAACTAAAATAACCGAAATAAATTACCATTTGTATTATAAAAACATATTTAGTATTTTAATTTTTTTTTTATTTAATAAATTATATTATTTGTTTGCTTAAAAAATAATATACATGTAAAAAATATGCAAAAATTAATTTGTATATAGTTCGGCCAGTTATTTGATTTTCAAATGTATTGAAATAATCAAAATTTTAAAAGTAAAAATCCGATAATCGGACTGACATATAAAGAACCAGACCAAAACTTTTATGTGGGTGGTTTTGGTTGTTTTTTCGATTTTGGTAGAACTTTACACACCCATATCCGCGATTCATATATAATGAATATTCATAAATTAATCACATATTAATACATATAAATATACAAAATATTGTATAAATGTAATTTTAATTGTTTCACACAGGGTCAATTTGCGCGGAATATACGCGAATGTTCATTCTTGCATGAATTAATATGCAAACCATCTAACGGTATTGTGCATTTCATTTATCAATATCGTGCTTAGGGCTTTTCATTAAACTAACCGGCCGACCGGAATAACCACGTCGAACCGACCTTTTATCCCAAATAAAACTAAATCCGAACTAAAAATGATCGAATTTATTCGGTCAAATAACTGAATTATATATATAATGTAAAAAATAATATTGATTAATTAGTTCTATTGATTCGAATATTTCGATTATTTTTAAAAGAAAACCAATACCGAACCGAAATAACTAAAAATCTAAATGTGAAGAACCATAACATATGTGTATTTTTTACTTCCCATGCAGGACTAGTTTAGTCATTTGTGTTATCATTGTGCATATTCTCTAGCACTATCGTGCATCACACAACACATACATTTTTTAACACGCATATACACAAGCAATACAGTGCACTTTGCTTACTATTAGTCTATTAATACGTATTTAGCATATTTTTTATAAATTACATATTTAACCCAAGTACTAAACTGTAATATAATAAAAAATTACAGAAAATGCATATAGGCCCTTTGAATTGAGCTAATTCCCAAAACTAAGCCCCTACGATAAAAATTTAGGTGTCGTTCATACAACCTCTCCTACCGTCGTCGCCCCGATTACCGGAGAGTCGTCGACCGAAGCCACCACGTACAACTACCGTTGTGCCTGCCGCAACAACTGAGAAAAAAATCGGCGCCGCCATGGTTGTGGATGAGCTGACCTAGGCTTTCACGTCTGACCACCGTGACTGTTCGTCTTCTGACCGTCTGACCACTAGGAGTTGTTTCATACACCGGAGAACTTGTTTTTGTTGCCAAGGATGTACGACTTCGAGATGCTACACTTGAATTTCGAGCTCGTGCATCAATGGTTGATTTTGATCGGAGAGCTTGGCTTCGTATTTCTCGGCGAAAATTGATCGTCTGGATCGACAGACGATATTTTTATCCCCGTCGTGATGGAGAAGAACCTGCAAGATGGCGGTGGAAGCACCGTCGAGATCGGCGGTGAGTGGTGGTGAGGTCACGGACGGACGGCCGTCGGACTCTCGGAGGGGTCGGATTCACCGACGATGGGAGCCGACGGTCGGGAGAAGGAGACGACTTGCCGCAAGAGAGAGAGAGGATGGGCCGGTGGGATTACGATGTGGGGCCCACTGATAAAATTAGGTTTGTGGAGGGATGTGTGAAATGTCTAAACTGCCTTTAATGAGAATATAATATTGGCTTTTTTTCTTTGTCTGTTGGATTATTCGATCTAATCAGTGTTTTGAGACCCGGACCGACCCGGCGGGTCGATCCGGGACCCGGTCGACTCGGAGCCGGAATCGGTCCGGGTGGAGTATTTGGACCGGGCAACCAAGGACCCGGTCAAACCCGATCAAAACCCGGCCGACTCGGCAGAGACCCGGCCGACCCGGGGCATTGACCCGACCGGGTCAACTGGGTTGACCCGGTCCATATATATTTTTTATATTTTTTTTTATTTTTTTTGTTTTTTTAAAAATAAAAATATGTATATATGTTTATATGATAAATATTTATCATAAGATACATATTATTAACCCTTTAATATACAAATTTTATACACAAAACATTTAATTTTGTTACTTTTATGTATATTTATATAACAAAAATACTCTATATATAATTTTAAAAATTTTAAAATTAATTATCCGGTTCAGCAATTGACTCGGTGACCCGACGGTTGAACCGGTGACCCGAGGACCTGCTCGGGTTGATCACCGGGCCGGGTTCAAAAACTATGGATCTAATGGTCACGATATATTCTTAACATGATTAGTGTTAGGGATAAGCATCCACATCTTGAACTGCTTTGAAATTCGTATCAGTTAAGGAAAAAGAGAGGTAAAATCAGTGAGGCCCCTACAACACCCATCAGTACAGCTCACCGACCTATTCAATCAATTATATTGATATTCACACAATTGATTTAATGGTGTTCATTCTTTATATTATGGGCTTGTTTGGTTTGGAGGAGTCGAAACATCACGCAGTTAATCATAACTATTAGCTTTCTGACTTAATCAATTTGCATTCCAAATGGCCGGAATTATGATTTCAAGTGGCCAAAAGTTCTTTTTGGTGGTGTGCAGAATTTGTTTAACAGAGTCTTTTCTGACCATACTTCTGTTTCATCTTTTTCTTGTCCATTTTGCATCATTTGTTATTACAAAACAAAAGGACAACAACATTTAACCTGTTTTGACAATTTTAGTTCTTTATCCTAAAGCAAATATTACTGTCTACTGGCATTGATGTTAATGTTGGCCCCCCACCAATTTTATACCAAGCTTTTCAATTATGGACAAATTAAAGAA
>BKCP01004861.1:394359-413697 GCA_008636005.1 Striga asiatica
TCTAAAAAAACATTTGTGTATATTTTGTAAAATGTTTGTACAAAATGTTTTACTTTAAATTTATTTACATAATTTAAATTAATTACATTAATAAATAATATGAACATACATTAAATATTTTAATTACATAAAACAAAAAGAAGAAGAAGATTACATCTATAACTTATAATAATAATAATGACATTATGCTACAATAAATTTTATAATGAAATAATATAAGTATTATACGAGGAACAAGATTACGTAAAATTATTATTTTTCTTATATCAATGAATAAATATATATAATGAAATCAAATTTATATTATTATAAACATTTGAGCGAGATAATATATTAATTAATTTACGGGCTAGCGCTACCAGACTCAGGTTTAATGTTCCGACAAAAAAATGACGTTGATGAAAAGATGTAAAAATATAGATGATCAAACTCTATTATTTTTTAGGCCTGAACGGACAAGCCCTATGGTCCACTCATTTAATATCTTCTGTGAATCGCACGAGCTACTTAACGGACAAGTTCTGTGGAAATAACTCATTAATACTTATGTCCCGTGCATCGCACGGGCTACGTGCTAGTTGGGTTTTAAGTAAGAAAAATTATCTAATCAATCATAATCGGATATCCACCTGAGTTTTTACCATAATTTGACATAATCTGCAATTGTTAATGTCTTCTGTAATTCTGAATATTCGTTTAATCAATTTTGAGATGGTCTAATAAATTTCTCAAATGATTAAATAATTTGACATAATCTGTAATTGTTAATGTCTTCTGTAATTCTGAATATTCGTTTGATCAATTTTGAGATGGTCTAATAAATTCCTCAAATGATTAAATAATTTGACATAATCTGCAATTGTTAATGTCTTCTGTAATTCTAAATATTCGTTTGATCAATTTTGAGATGGTCTAATAAATTCCTCAAATGATTAATTTCTTGGTCAATAGTGTCATCGGGATAAAACTATTCACAAGCTTGCATATGTTTTAAATTTTGACCTGAAAGGTTTTATAATTATCATGTGAATGTAAAACAATACCAAGGACAATGAACCCGACTATGTCATCATTATATAGAACATCCATTTCTTCTTTTAAAAGTGCCCGAAAAATATATATACAATACTTGAAAAAGAGCAAATTCATTTATTTGGTTGAGAATTAGGTGCGAAATTCTATAATAGTATATTGCTGGAGAGGGTCAAAGATCAAATTCTCAAACATCAAGGGCAGGTCCGTATACAAATTGTTCAAAAATCCTAACACCTTTTCAGCCAAGTTTCACCCTCAACAGCAGGACTATATATATATATATATATATATATATATATATATATACTTATATTAAAGGGAGTCCTATTTACCAAATTTAGTAGTTAGAAAAGTCAACAGCATTTATTGTCATTACTATTTTCATATTATACAATTTTATTTAATATTTGTTTTTCTGTTACAATTTTTAAAAACAGATATGGTCAAAATCTCTCATCATTAATTACTTTTCATTAATTATAATTTATTTATTTATTATTTTCTTAGCAAAAACAGACCATTATTAATTGATTTCCTTTAAATGTGAAAGTTGTTGCTTTATTTTTGTACAGAAAATCGGGCTTCATTATAGAAATTTTCTTCAATTACACAATGAATTTGCTATGATATAATTATTTTTTATGGGAACTTTTTTTTTAACAGAAAAATATGGCATTTCAATAAGATTTTCTATTTTTAAGACTGATTGTTATCATGCTATGAAATTGAACATTCTAATATACCTTAACAAAATATACACGTGGCGTATACATCAGTTAATAGAAATATAGAATCCTCATATTTTTATATATATGTATGTAATTTTTCTATTACCAAATTTAATTGATAGTTATTGCGTTATTGGTTTTTTCATAATTGTTACTTGGTTGTTGTGATATTTAGTTTGGTTAGTGTCGCAAAAATTCTAATCTACATATATAATAATAATAATCATTACAATGCAAATTAGAAAAATATTGATATTCGAAGAGATTGAGTTCATGGCTTTTCTTAAATCAAAGTTGTTTAATTAGTGTACAAAATTAAATTCTAAAAAAATATATATGTATATTTTGTACATTATTTATACACTATTTAACTTTAAATTTATTTACATATTTTAAATTGATTACTTATATAAATAATACCAACGTGCATTAAATATATTTTATTACATAAAATAAAAGAACAAGAAGACGTGCAACTTGTATAACTTTTTATAAATAATAATGACATTATATGGCAACAGAGTTTAATAATTAACTACTATATAGTGAATAAGAATAAGTAAAATTTTTATTTTCTCTTATATCAAGGTATAAATATATATAATAAAATTAAATTTATATTAGTATAAATGTGTTAGTGAGATAATATATTAATTATTTTACAAGTTAGCCCTAACATGCTCACGTTTAATGTTCTGACTAATAAAACAACGCTGATTAAAAGATGTGAAAAATAGATTACAACCCTATTTTTTAGACTTAACTGTGATTAAAAGAGGTGGAAAATACATGATAACTCTTTTCAGACTTAAACGAGACTTAACGGTGATTAAAATAGGTGGAAAATGGATAATAACCATTCTCAGACTTAAACGGACAGAGCCTGTAAAAATAATTCATTTAATATCTCTCTTCCGTGCATCGCACGGAATACGTACTAATAATACATGAAAATACAATGTGCAGCATGAAAAAGGAAAGCAATTGTGTCCAATGAATAAAGTATAAAGCTATTTTCAGAGGAATGAGAAAAGCAATAGCAGTAAGTGGGACATAATGGCGTAAAGATGAGCGATAATTGAAGTTGTGACTGTCTCTTATGCAGGAATGTACCATCCAAAATCACAATTAGGGGAGATAAATAGTGACACCACACGTTTTCCCCAAAAAGACTCTAAACCGAGATTACGCTTGTCTCATTACAACTAGTTTCTTTGCTTTTTCAATGTGCAAGCAACTAAAAGCCAAAAGATTAATGGCCTGATTAGTATGCGAGAATGAGGTGGGAATAGAATGATAATTTACTTACTCATTTTTATTCACATGATTGGTATCTTTTTAGAAAGGAATGACCATTCCAATGGGAATCGCAAAGCCCATGTATATGTGATTAGCCATTCCATAGCTAATAGATGGTTTTCTCATTCCATATGTTTATGAATCATTGAATTATATTATAAAAAAGTATATTTGACTACATATTCTTATAGGGGTTTATATAATGATATAGTTGTATTAGTTAATATGTATAAAAATACAAAATTCACTTATTTATTATATAAGATGGGTGTAACAATACAAAAGTATGTTTATTAAAATATAGAATATTTTTAAAATATAAAATAATATTAGTATTATCATAACTAAGAAAATAATATTAATAAAAATATAAATTATTTTTACTATAAAATAGTGATAAATGATAATATAGGATGATAATGTCATTTCATTCCGGTCTTATTCCTTCTGCATACCAAACGCATCAATGACAAAACTTGTTTCATTTCATTTCCATAATCATTACATTCTTTAACTCATTCCATTCCTATCAAATTCCATTCCAGTATACCAATTGATAAGTCAAAAATATGTGTCGATTTGATGGATTAATTTAGGATTATATTAACTATTTGAATTCAATTGACATGTATTTGACATTATCTTGTATTTTCGAGTGGAAACTACTGCTTTTTGAATTCTTTTTCAGATTGACGACTTTTGTGCGAATATTGGCTTTAACGTCACAGCCGCTGGAACCAAATGGCAGTTTTGGTATTACAGTTCAATTGCAACATGGCCATGTTGGTATTATTCTTGAAAAGATTTCACAATTGGGCCAAATTTAACGACTAAGCCCAAAAGTAATACATAACCTATATAACAGCCGCACTCTATAAGGGATCTGGGAGAGAAGGCACGCAAGAACAGATCTGCTGGGAGCAGAACTCACGCAAGGGCACAGCAGCAACATGACATCGATTCCCTCTTCTCCCTTCTTCCTTTCTTCATTATTTTTCTTTTTCTTTCTTTTGATTATGATAGCCCTGCTCGGCTAATTTATATTTGTCTTGGTTGAAGACGATCAAACCCCGGACCTACTACTGTGAGATCGAATTAGTTTTTATTCCAATTCATATATTTTTCGCATCAATGTTTCGTGTGCATATTTTTATGATTATTATGCTTAGTTAATAGATTTGCCACCTATTATTCTATGCTTATGATCTATTGCTTGATTGATACTTGAGTCGGATTTAGATCATGTGTTTTTCACTTGAAGTAACTAAGATAGATAATTGACCGGATGTAGGCGTTGTCGATCTCAGGCGAAACAATTGAATAAGTTAATATTTAAAGGATTAGTTATTTGTTGCTTGGACTGTCGATCTTTTGTATTTAATGCTATTGCTAGAACAATTCTTCACGATGTTGGGAATTAACTAGTTATAAGAGTCTCGTAGAAGGATTTATTTTGCGTGACTAAATTATGAGATAGAATTTATATTCAACGGTAGTTGCGTGGATTGTGAGTTTATATTTATGCATCAATGATCAGTGGGACAGTCAAGGGTGAAAATCAATTCAACCAAGACACATTCATGTTATATCTATTTTCTCTCGTTTATTTTATTTTAATATTTTTATTAATTGTTTGATAGGTAATTTTAGTTTAGTTAGATAATTAAATTATACTCCCCCCTTTTAATCACATAGTTGATAGATTTCGTTTACTTCTCCCCGTGAATACGATCTTTGCTCACACTACTACATATTTTTAAGCAAGGTTAATTTGGGTGCCTACGACAACACGACCAAATTTTGGCGCCGTTGCCGGGGAGAATTTAAATTGAATCATTGACTTTGTGATTGTATATTTTTATTTTTATTATTTCTTGTTTCTCTTTTATTTGTTTTTCCATTTTCATTTTTCAGGAATTGTTGCAGCAATACCAACTTGTGGAAACGAGCAAATTCCAAGAATTTTAGGTGATTTGATTTGGTCCCGGGAGAAATACGGTGGAGTCACTATGAACGAAACTTTGGATGAACTCTCCGCATTGGTTTATCAATTGGCTGTTGCCAATATGGGATATGTCAAACCTTGAAAAATTTGTCAAATTAATTTAAACCACGGCTCATGATATAGACACTTGACGATATTAGATGAGAGATTTGAAGCATATCTCTCATAGCTCGAACAATCATATCCCTACTATAGCGGGGGTTTTCAACAGCAACCGTTGCATATTTTCATAATCAAGTACAGACCGAGCAACTTTCCAACAATGATTCAAGCGTGTCGCTGGATGATATAGTGAAGCAATTGGCTACTGACACGCTGCAATTTGAAAAAGAAACTAGGGCGAGCATCCAGGCCCTTGAACTTCAAATAAGCCAATTAGTGACCACCATGAATCGTTTGGAGGCTCAGTCTACTGGAATATCTCCATCCCAACCTGAGGTAGAACATCTAAATGTGAGTACCATGTTCTTGGAAAATGATGAAGACCAGGTGACATCTAGAAGAAAATCACGTGAGCAGCAACGAGAAGTAGCAGATGAAGCAGCAGTTGAACTAGGTCCTGACAACCAATCTGACCATGTTCTCTATGAGACTGATGGTATGAGTTTATTTGAAGTAGCAGAAGAAAAAGAACACTCTGATGGCCAGCATGGCCGTGTTGTTGACCATGTTCGCGGAGATGCACAACTGAGCGTAGAATCAGAGGCTAAGGCAGAGGACGATATCATGCATGCTACAGAAAAAGTAGAAGTGAAGCCTGAACTTCATCATGGACATGTCATTGACCACGTTCATTGTGAAGTTTTTGAGATGAGTGAAGAATTTGAGGCTGACAAGAACGAGAAGAGGAAGGATATCTCATGTTATCCTGAGTATAAGTTGGTACCTTCTTATCTCTTCGCTTCTTTTCCCTATGAGAATGATGGGTACACCAGATACATATCTGGAACATTTCAAAGGTACGAGGATGTTTTCTGGCCTACAATGGAAGGTGGACTCATGGCATGTTTGGGAGAATTAAGGCCCATGATCGACCACATCAGATGCATCTTTTATGGAGAACGAGGGAAGTTAAGGTTCAACGGCAGGCCTCTAAAAATGCAGTCTGGTGTCGCTAGGAAGAATGAACTATATGGACTTTATGGGTTTTTTGGACGAATAAGAGCACTCGTAGCATCTCTGAGACCCATCCCAAAACCTCCTTGGCAAATAAATTTGTGAGTTCTCTACCTAGCATATATATGCATACTCTTCATGCTTTTGCATTCATTATGATATATTTTAAGGACTTAAGCTTGGGGATGTATGTGTGTTATGTTTGGTATCATTTATATAGTATAGTTGCATTAGTATTCATATAGGTTGCATTTAAGATTTATTTTAAATGTTTAGTTTGGTTCTAGTAGAAGTAGAGCAGTCACTGCATGAGTGTTTGATGTCTAATAGTATTAAGTCGTATTTGTTATTTCTCTTGTGGTTATTATTGATTCGACTGGTGCCAATTCGTCAAACGTGATTTCTTATGTGTGCAAAATAATTTTGGAGTCCTTGTGACTGCACGGTGAATAATTTCTCTTGGTGATCACGTGATGAACGAATACATGAGATTAACACTTATTATCTTTTATTGGTGAGATTTGAGCCTATGAGCATTCATTGAATACCATGCTTCGTTTTCTTGAATGTGTGATGTCTCGAATAGTTGGTTTTTCTAGAACTTGCTTTGCTATGCATGTCTATGTTTTCACCTTTGATGAAAATGAATGCATGAAATCAAAATAAGGGTACTTAGGACTAACCTTTTATCTTTATAGCCTCTCTTTTGAATCTTACCCTTTTCAAAACCACTAGTAAGCCCCTTTGAGCCATAGCCTTTTCTTTGATTCATAATCATGCTACAAGCCGTGATATCCTCTTTTTTTTAATACCATCTTTTGAACCTTGAATCGAAGCATTTTTATGAATTTATTTTAGTTGAAGAAGAGCTTATGGTCTTATGTTCTTATATTTTATCGTGCGTTTTATGTAGTTTCTCTATCCAACATCTACTAGTTCATCTTCTCTTCTCTCATCATAAAAGCATTGTGTTAGGTTATTTGTTATGTTGGATGCATATTGAGATTGCATGATTAGCTATCTTTACATTTTGGTTAAGCTCGATTTATGAAAAGTTTGTATGATTACTTCGATTCCATTAGCCTACATCTTTCTTATCCCACCTTACCCTAAGCCTCATTACAACCCATTTTTAACCCTTTGATTGTGTGTTTATTCATATTCATTTTGGGTGGTTGGACATGATATCTTTGCAAGCTTATGGTAAAAATCTTCGATGTCTTGACCTGAGTGTAAACTTTAATATCTAGCCTATACACTTTTGAGTGCAAGAGTGAGTCTCGTGAGAAGTGTTGATTTCATGTGTTTTAAGTTATGTGATTGTTGAGTTTATTTTTTCATTTGTGTCGGTTGATGGGGAATGAACTTTAATTTGTGATTCATTGCATGCAAAATATTTTGAGTTGGCATTAGAAGATTGATGATGACAATGAGGTGAGATGATGGATTTGACTTGATACTTGAGGACAAGTATCGGTTTAAACTTGGGGATCTTTGATAAGTAAAAAATATGTGTCGATTTGATGGATTAATTTAAGATTATATTAACTATTTGAATTCAATTGACATATGTTTGACATTATCTTGTATTTTCGAGTGAAAACTACCGGTTTTTGAATTCTTTTTCAGATTGACGACTTTGTTGCGAATATTGGCTTTAAAGTCCCAGCCGCTGGAACCAACATGGCAGTGTCGGTATTACAAATTGCAACATGGCCATGTTGGTATTATTCTGGAACAGATTTCACAATTGGGCCAAATTTAACGACTAAGCCCAAAAGTAATACATAACATATATACCAGCCGCACTCTATAAGGGATCTGGGAGAGAAGACACGCAAGAATAGATCTGCTGGGAGCAGAACTCACGCAAGGGCACAGCAGCAACAGGACATCGACTCCCTCTTCTCTTTTCTTCCTTTCTTCATTATTTTTCTTTTTCTTTCTTTTGATTAGGATAGCCCTGTGCGGCTAATTTATATTTGTCTTTGATGAAGACGATCAAACCCCGGACCTACTACTGTGAGATCGAAATAATTTTTATTCCAATTCATATATTTTTCGCATCAATGTTTCGTGTGCATATTTTTATGATTATTATGCTTAGTTAATAGATTGGCCACCTATTATTCTATGCTTATGATCTATTTCTTGATTGATATTTGAGTCGGATTTAGATCATGTGTTTTTCACTTGAAGCTACTAAGATAGATAATTGACCGGATTTAGGCGTTTTCAATCTCAGGCGAAACAATTGAACAAGTTAATATTTAATGGATTAGTTATTTGTTGCTTGGACTGTCGATCTCTTGTATTTAATGCTATTGCTAGAACAATTCTTCACGATGTTGGGAATTAACTAGATATAAGAGTCTCGTAGAAGGATTTATTTTGCGTGACTAAATTAGGAGATAGAATTTATATTCAACGGCAGTTGCGTGGATTGTGAGTTTATATTTATGCATCAATGATTAGTGGGACAGTCAAGGGTGGAAATCAGTTCAACCAAGACACATTCATATTATATCTATTTTCTCTCGTTTATTTTATTTTAATATTTTTATTAATTGTTTGATAGGTAATTTAATTTAGTTAGATAATTAAATCATACTCCCCCCTTTTAATCACATAGTTGATAGCTTTCGTTTACTCCTCCCCGTGGATACGATCCTTACTCACGCTACTACATATTTTTAAGCAAGGTTAATTTGGGTGCCTACGACAGCACGACCACCAATCATGTCATAAAAGAAACTAAAAAAGACTAGGAAAATGACCAAAAAATTATTAAGGCCTAGTCTATTTCGAGGGAAATGATAGGATAATTTTATCTTGAGAATGAACATTGTATTATTCACAAAAGAGTTAGTGTATTCACAAAAGAGTTAGTGTTTTATGCAATACCAAAATGGTCCAGAGTGACAAAGTCCCTCTCTAGGGTTTCGTCTGCCTCTTGGAGTTTTTCAGTTTCATTTATTGGTTTAGTGTGTTAGGGTTCTTTTTGTAGGTTTCGATTAAGTCTTATTCTTGTTGTTTCGGGGCCGGGGCCTGGGTAGATTGTGTGCTTTTGGCTTTTGTCTAGGCTAGCTAGTTCTTGTGTTTTGTCATCGTATTGCTTGTTTTTGCCCTATTTTCTCTCTTCTTTACTTGTGTTTGTCTGGTTTGCGGTTTGTTTTCTTTTTGCTTTGTTGCAGTTTTATGTGTTGAAGTGCTAGTGTTGTGTATGGGTCTGTTCTCGAGTGGGCTTTGATGTTTCCTCCAATTGGGCGTTCGTGCAGGTCCAAAAAGACACAGAAATCACAGACAAGTTACTCAAATTTCGTCTGTCAGAAAAAGAGGAATTGGGGGTGGAAACTTCTGTAGATTCCGGGACTTAAAGAATTTAAAATGAACTTAATAGGCAAAGTTTTTGGGAAAAAAGAAGCTAATTTCATGGGCCACTCTATGGGGGGATTTGGTCGACTATGAAGCCTTTTTCTATTAGGAACCTAGGTGGCAACTGCTTTTAGTTCCTCTTTCAAACAGATTAAGATAGGAATTAGATCCTCAAATGGAAAAACTGGTCTTTTGATGGTCAGTACATTCTATTGAAGATGTGGAATCCTGAGAGGATGGATTTCATTGAAGATGAGGAATTTATTAAGGTTTGGATGCAAATTAAGAACTTATCTCTTCACTGGATCACTAAAGAGACTGGCATGAAGATATGAAGGATGGTTGGAGAAGTACTAGATGTTCAAGTCCCAGGAGTTGGAAGTAGCAATTGCCAAGTTATGAAGGTGCTAGTGCAACTGAAGTTAAAAGACACTATCCTTGGAGGCACTCACGTGAAGTGTGGATCAAACAACAAGTTAGTGGACTTCATGTATGAAAGCCTCCAAAGCTTGTAGTGGGTGGACTTCAGATATGAAATCCACCAAAGCTTCTACTTTTACTATGGTAGGATAGGGCATTCTGATAAAAACTGCTCCTTTAAACAAGAAGACATTAACAAAAATTTGTTTAATCTAGGCCAATTTGAGGAATGGTTAAAAGTCTTTAATAGTTATTCCAGTGAGTCTAGAGGTCCTACTAGTGTAAATGACAAGAGTCAAAATAGTAAAGAAACCAATAACATATCATCTGAGCAGGTGCGTGTCAAGAGTGTAGTTGGTCAAAAAAGCAATCAAGGTGAAATTAACATTGTAATTCAGAACTCTAGGGAGGATATAACCAAAGGCCAATTAGGAGAATCAAGTAATCATAAAGAAAACTTAACTCTAAGAGACAAGAATATTCAGACTAAGAGAGGACGGGTTGGAGGGCAAACCTCTGAGTTAAACCTTCATACTAAATCTAACTTGATTGAGGTGGATATTCAATCTTCTTTTATAGAGGGAGGAATTGTTCACAAGAAATAAGATAGTTTGTCAGATGTTTGTCCCATTTTTGTTGCGTTTTTCATTGTCTTTTAGTCTTTAGTTTTCCCCTATTTTAGGTGTTTTAATTGGTTTTTAGGTCGTTTTGTAGTCTATTTCGTGGTTCGCTTTATTTTAGTCTTTCTTGTGTTTTTCGATATTTTTCCGGTTTTTCATTGTCGTTGGTGTGCAGGTTAGAAGTCCCGAGAGGATCGGATTTTCTGGCAAAAGTTGGTAGTGCAAGCATAATAAAATAGAGGGTTTCGTTGGCGACAAGCAAAAAAAAGGGAATCGAATTCCGAGTCCAAACGAGTATAAACGAGCCCGAAAAGTGAAGAGGTGAACAAAAACCAATCGGCGCCCAGTTTTAGTCGTCGCGGCCGCGGAGGAGAGGTCGCAGCCGCGAGGGTCCCAAAAGTCGCACTTTTGTCCAGATGATGCCGCGGCCTCAGGGTGGTCGCGGCCGCGAGCTTTCTTCACCGCGGCACGCGGGATTCTCCGCCGCCGCGGAGGTCGCGACGTGCAGAAATTTAAGTACGGATTTTAGATCCGATTTTGATCAGGTTCTTTGGAGGTTTGAGCTCTCTCTCATTGGCGAACAAAGAATAAACCCTACCTTCGTCTTTTTACTCGTTTTTCATCTTTCCTTCATAATTTTCGACGTCGAACTCGGATTTGCACTTAGATTTCTTCCTTGTTTTGGATTTAAGCTTGTTTATCAAATTCAACCTTGGAGTTTTATCAATTGTAAGGGTTTCTCTTCACTTGATTATTGATTATGGATTCTTTGATTGATATGATTGTTTGTGTTGAGGATTCAATTATGATCGGCTAAATTCATATGCTAGGGATAGGGGATTGATGTTTTGATATCGTTTGTAATTGTCGGGCTCAGGTTGTTCAAATTCATACGAGTTAATCTTTTATTAGGGTTTTTCAATTTTTAGCTTGAGTTTTGAGAATTGTTGAAGAGTGACACTTCAACTTGCAATTGTTTGGATTGAATTCGATAAATTCGTGCTTGATGTTTTTAACTCTTAACGGACTAGTCGATTAACCACCCTCTAGTCTACTTTAATCGAATCTTAGAACCGAAAGGGGAGGAGTCGGTCGAAATAGGCTCGTATGAACTAGGCTTGTTCGTAACTGTATTGCCTAGGAGTTAAATGAATTGTTAATTTGCCGTTCTAGTTTGTTCTCTTGTTACGAAAAGTTATTGAGAATGAGTGCTTGAACGTGTCGATTAGCCAAATCCCTTAACCGAACAATCTTTTGCTTGATGATTGCACTTTCGAACCAAAACGGATATCCCCGACTCCCTAGCTCCTTAAATCCTACTTGTTCTTCGTCGATTGCTTGCTATTTATATTTGCTTTAATTGAAGTTTTTCGTAGTTGATAATCAAACCAATCATTTGAATTAGAATGTTTAGAAAATTTATGTCTTTTATTAGTGCTTGAATAAACGTACAGAATATTTCGGCTGACCTTCCTCGTGAGACACGACCCCGGTGTTCGAATCTTTTGATTCTACTCCAAAAAAATTATTACAACAAAACCTAGAAAAGGAAGGAATCATAAAAAAAAATGAGCATAGATTTTGAATTGTCCCAAGTAGAAGGGGTTAATTGTAGAGTTTTTTCTAAGAGAAGCTGTGAGGAATTCAAGAGGAAGGGAATGACATTTAAGGGTCCAAAAATGAGGGAAGAAAACAAAAGTTGTTCATAGGACATAATCAACCTGAGGTGGAGGAAACTAGCCCTAACTAGTCCCATGGTTTCCAATGAGAGGCTATGTGTGGAATTGTAGAAGTTTGGGGGGACCCGCTACAATTTCTTACTTCAAATAGGCCTTTAGGGTTCACCTCAAAGATTTTTCCTTATTAATAGAAAAAAAAAACAAAACAAAAAAAACAGAAACTTATTATTTCTGTGTTGAGAAAGCTTAAACTGGAGGATAGATGGTTCTATGTTCACCATGTAGGATAGAAAGGTGGGTTACTTCTTTCCAGGTCTAATAACATTACAATTATAGATATAATTAGCCTTGATTTTTATATTGGGGTCAAGTTTAGTTGGAAATGCTAATTTTTGCTAGGTTGTTTATGCTAGCACTGATCCAACTATTAGACTGTACCAGTGAGAGTTCTTGTGTAGACATAGTTTGTACTAGGGTGAGGTTTGGTTTATCTGTGGGGACTATTAGATCTTTTAATTGATCGTGGAAAACTTGAGGGCTTTAGGAGGGATGAGTCAAGCTTTACTGATTTGAGGTCTTTTGTGTGGTCTGTGGGAGTGGTTGAAACCAAAGTTGTTCGTCATCCCTACACTTGGTTTGTAATAGAAAAGGGGTAGAGTTTATTGAGGAAAAGTTAGATAGGTTCATTTTTTCCCCAGTTTGGATCCTTGAGTACCCTTATTCCCAAATTAAGCAAATTTCATTATTTCCTTCTGACCACAGAATGCTTGTTTTGGAGACTAATCATATTTGTAGGCCTCACAAGAAGAGATTTGACTTTGATGTTAGATGGATCTAATTGGTGTATATGTCAATGTTTGATGGATGCTAATGCAATAAGAAATCTAACAGTGACACGAGAGAATGTATCAAAATAATCTTTTCATTTCTCTTGTGTATATCCTTTGGCTGCTATTCTAGCCTTATATGTTTCTATACCACCATACGATTTATATTTAATTTGATACATCATTTACATCCTATGCAATGTTTGTTTTTGGTCAAGTCAGTGAGTTCCCAAATTTTAGTTTGTTTTAGAGCAGTTGATTCTTTTTTCATAGCTTCTGCCATAAGGGATTTTTAGCAGCTTGATTGTATGTCTTAGGCTCTTTGTGTTGGGACATGGCAGATGTGAAACATTTTTGTGTGAATCAGAAAGGTTGTTAGTGGATAAGTGATTAGGGATTGGATATTTAGATGTTCCAGAAACGCAGAGAAGAAGAATGAATTAGAAGTAAGAGGAAGATTGTGTGCATAGATATCGAAATAGGCTGGGATTTTCTTTGTTCTAATTGATTTCCTTAAGTGCGGGGATTGAACTGTAGGTATAGCAAGAGATGATGAAGTTAGGGTTTGCACAGAGGTAGAGTTGTGTGTGTGGTTTGTGATGACCGATGAATTTAAAGATGTAGTGGACATATGTAATATCTTGTGTTTGTGTTAAAGGATTGTCAGAAATAGGAATATGGTTTTTGTTTTTGTCTTGTATGAATGGAAGTTTCTTTTGTCTTGAATAATGACATACATCATAGGGATTAGAAGTAGATTTAGAGTAGTTATTATCACACATAGGTAGCAAGTTCAGCTTATTGAAAGAGAGATGGCCTAATCTGTGTGTGTCGTCTTAATACTTACTGCTTTCTTTTTTACGATGCCCACATTGTTCTTAATCCTTCGCCGCCTCGGTCATTGACTGTGCTGAAACAGTCACCGGCCTTATTTCTATCTCGCGCAGCCTTGTTCGAAAGATGCGGGTGGCCACGTTTGTCGTTCTACTCATGGCCACGGACTCGAATGGAAATGTTTCATCTCCGGAAGCTGTTCTGTTTCTTCGGGAGTTTGCAGATGTCTTTCTGGAGGATTTGTCGGGGGGATTGCCACCTTTACGGGATATCCAACATCATATTGAGTTGGTGTCAGGTACTTCTCTACCTAATCGTCCGCACTATCGGATGATCCCAACGGAGCCTGAGGAACTGCATCAACAGGTGGAGGAACTATTGCAACACGGGTTGACTCGGCAGAGATTGAGTCCTTGTGCTTTGCCCACTTTGCTCATTCCTAAGAAAGATAGTTCATGGCGCATGTGTTTGGATAGTCGAGCTATCAACAAGATTACGGTTTTATTCCGTACTTGGATGATTTACTAGATCAGTTGTGTGGCGCTTTGGTGTTTACCAAATTGGATCTCCACAGTGGCTATCATCAGATCTACATTCGGTCGGGTGACGACTGGAAGATGGCGTTTAAGATTTGCGATGGGTTCTTTGAGTGGTTGGTGATGGCCTTTGGGTTGTCCAATGCACCTAGCTTTTTTATGTGTGTCATGAACTAGGCGTTGCATGATCTCATTGGCTTCCAACGGGATTTTTTTCTCTATATGGATCATGAGCCGCTGTGCCACCTTACTTCTCTGGATAACATCTAGGCCCGCCATGCGTCGTGGGCATCTTTTTATAGCAGTTCACATTTGTCCTCAAGCATCGCTCCGGGGCGTCTAATCGTGTGTCGGATGCTCTGAGTCAACTCACCCTTATTTTGCCTGATTTACGGGTGCCACTAATGGGTTTTGATTTGCTTCGGGAGTTATAGAGGATGGATGTGTTTTTTTGTCCGGTCGTGGTGCATCTTTCTTCCAGCTCCTTCGAGGACTACTTGCTGAGTGATGGTTTCATTTCTATGGGGGTTCGTCTGTGTGTGCTGGATTGTTGTCTTCACCTCAAGCTTGTTGGCGATCTTAATGGAGCAGGCCATGTGGTCGGGATCGCTCCGTGGAGTTGGTGCAGCAGTCATTTTTCTGACTTTCGTTGCGCCGCGATGTCACGCTGTATGTTGAGCGTTATCGCCTCTTCTAGGTGTCGAAGGGTGTGGCCTCTAACGCCGGTCTTTATCGTCCTTTATGGGTTCCCTCTCAGTCGTGGTCGACCATTAGCATGGACTTTGTGCTCGGTTTGCTGCGCACGCAGAGAGGCGATGACTTGATTTTGTTGGTGGTGGATCACTTCTCCAAGATGGTCCATTATAGTCCCTCCAAGCGCATGATTGATGTTGTCCATGTGGTTCAACTGTTGTTTAGGGAGGTTTATCGCTTGCACGATTTGCCATCCTCTATTGTGTCTGACCGCGACACTTGTTTCTTCAGTTTCTTTTGTCGTAGCTTGTGGCGACAAGCTAATATGCGTCTCGAATTCAGTAGTGCATATCACCCGCAGACAGACAGATGACCAGACAGAGGTTGTTAGCTGGTCGCTGCTGGGTTTCTTGGTTAGCAAAAATTTACGGTGATGGGATGTTCGGCTCAGGCTGAGTTTGCTTATAACTTGGCCATTAGTCGGGCGACGCGATTTTCTCTTTTTTAGGTGGTCTATTCGGTGCAACCGCGCGGCCCAAGGGACTTGGTGGCCTTGCCGACACCCGATCATGTGGAAAAGCGCGCGAAGGAGTTCATGGCGGACTTGCGTCGGACTCATGTGGCGGCTTGCGCGAACTTCGAGGAGACGACTGCGTCCTACAAGCGGCAAGCGGATGCTCATCGGCGTCATGTGGAATTTGAGGTCGGTGATTTTGTTTGGGCTCTGTTGACGAAGGATCGGTTTTCTGCATATGAATATAACAAGTTGTCGGCCCATAAAATCGGCCTGATGGAGATTGTGGAGAAGATCAATCTGAACGCCTATCGCCTCCGTTTTCCTTCTCACATTTGCACGTCGGATGTCTTCAATGTCAAACATTTGTCCCATTCCACGAGGATAATTTCGGACGAAGATGAGACTGTATCATATAAAAGGGTGATTCCTGTTCAAGCCGAGAGGAATAATGGAGACGAGATTGTATTGGCCTTTTTGGACAAGCATGATCATCTAGCATCATTAATTTGATTATTTATTTTCTTTATTTTATTATTTGCATATTAGATTTGGTAGGCTTATTAATTATTATCATATTTCTTTTTTTGTTAGGCAAGTTATTTATGTAGGACTTTTAAGAGTTCTATTTAAATAACTCTCCCTTTATTGTCCTAGTTGGTTGATTTTAATTAAATAAAATATATTCCAAAGTTTTCTCTCAATTTTTTCTTGTGTATAGTTTCACTACGTCATCAACTCACTCACTCGGTTGCTTAAACAGTTTTTGACAACATCAATTTTGTTTCATAATTTACTGTTTTGCTATTCGATAATTGCTTCAATATGTTTCATTTATTTCATAAAATAAATTTTCTTTTGTTTTGTAGCACAAAATTATATGATATGATTAATATAAGCGTCCAAGCTCAAAAAGGCCGGCCCACTGTGCCTCTGATTGGTCTTTCGGTAAACAGCACCCCACGTTCAGTTGTTTCACTTGTTTGTTTGTTGTAAAATCCAATTTTCTTTGCAATTTATTGAATAACTGAGCATGCTTTATTGGATGAGTTGCAACTTCGAAATCATAATACCCTGAAAAATTATATTCTATGCTCTAGAGCTTTCTAGTTAATTTATATCTCATCAAAAAATAAAAAAATAAAAATAAAAAAAAAAATCAACAGTTTGAATCCATAATCTCAAGCCCAACGGAAAACAGATACGAGGCCCAGACTGTTTCAAGATTATCCGAATTGGCCCAGATCTCTAAATGTGATGCTTAGATTATCTTGGAATTCACAGGGTCAAATTCCATATTTCGTCTAAATTTCAATTTCAAACAAAATAATTGATTTTGTTCTGTTTTAGGTGGAAGAACTCGCAGTAGTTTTCGTAATCAGCCCTTAAATATATCAAAGACTTTAAACATAAAATGTATCTCATCTCAATAAAAAACCATACACGAGTGGTCTTATTGTGTGCATAACACTATATTACAAACAGAAGAGGAAAAAAAAAAAAAGTAAAATAATAAAGAAAAAGTTAAAACTCAACTAAGACAATGAGACAAACATATCTTACAAGAAACTACAAATCAAGAAACACAAGCAGACAACAAACAAAGCAGAGCTCCAACTTCTTCACTGGTTTTGTGTGAGGGAAGGAAATGACGGTATTGACCTTAGTATCAACTTCCGGCTGCTCCTCACGCCACTGTGAGGTGGAGACACTCTTTTCCCATTGGGTGATGACACCTTTATGCCGCTGCTAACTGGAGACGAGCCCTCTTCTTGGAGAAAATCGGGCATTTCATCTTCTTTTATGGTTTCAAAACGATTCTCGAATTTTGGAGGTGGCGGCACAAAGCTTTGCTTGCTCAAAGTTGTCTGCATGGGTTGGAAAACAGAGGAGGAAGAAGAGCCTATTGAAGGAAAACTCGATCTCGGTGGCTTTTTCTTGGACGAAAATGGGAGGTGGGTCGATGATTTCCTGCTAGATTAATATAAAAAAATAAATAAATACAAGTTTTTATTTTGCAATGAGAATGGGAGTTAGTTAACATGACTAAAAAAACAAAAAATAATAATCAACTCTCTATTTTCCAAAATCATTTGTCTCTATTTTTAATAGACTAAGATAAAAAAGCTATTCGGGCTAGTGTCTTTCTTTATTAGTGATTTAGGCCAAACGACAAGGATAGGTTTTTTCTTTTTTGACTAACTTTTGTATATTACCTTGCAGCTTGTAAAGGTGTTGCAGGGAGAGTAGTGGGGTCCACATTCATCTCGTGCTCATTTTCGATTGTGCACTTCTGGAAGCTTCTGTCGAGCATGCTCTTTTCGGCCATGTCCAATTCATCTTCCTCGGGTTCAACCTCTATGCCTATTGCACCTGAACCTGATTCAAAAGGGTCAAAGGAAGATGCTTGAGCATCATATACTTTAGGCAAAATTGCATATTAATAAACCACCTTCCATGTTTTTGCAATTTGATAATCACCTTTACAATTTTGCAAATTAATACACCACCTTTACCATTTTTGCAAATCGATACATGAATGACGGTTCTGTTAACGCGAAAATATGACAAGGCATTTAGCCACGTCAATGCCATGTCAGATTTTCGTTAGATTTTTTTACGGAACCGTCATTCATTTATCGATTTGCAAAAATGGTAAAGGTGGTGTATTAATTTGCAAAATTGTAAAGGTGGTGATTAAATTGCAAAAACATGAAAGGTGGTGTATTAATATGCAATTTTGCCCATACTTTATTACCAGGCATTTGCTAAGTAATGTGTTTAAAAATAAATAATTAAAATAAATCAAAGCACAAGCAGAAGCAGAATCAAGATCAGAAGTTAGCATTACAAAATATTATTGAAATAATTCTCTTTTTTCTTCTTATGCAGTTCTCAGACATTCAATTATATAGCAATACATGAATAGTAAAACTCACCATCCTTTCTACCAAAAGCATTCTTACACCCTTCACAGCGGCAGTTAATTGAGCACCCCACACCACCCTTCATAATCGGCCAAAACAAAGAGTTTTACCATTAGACGACATATAGTAACTACATAAAGCAATATATAGGGGAAAAGGAGAGAGAGAAACCTGATAGCATTCACAGTATTTTTTAAGGCAGCCTGATTTCTTGCAGTTGCATCCTCTTTTGTGTCGGGCTGAAGCAGGAGTCTTGCTGGGGTCGTCCTGCAACTACAATATTTCAAAAGAAAATTAAATAAATGCATAAAATTGTAGAGTAATAAAAAAATATATATTTGCGCCAAAACCAGATTCTGACCCCAGTTTCTGAGACGTAATCAGGCCCCCGAATCACTTTGGGAGCAAAAGCAAGTGGATTTCTAGACTCGATTTGTTTGCGCGTAGCTAAAACAGTGTCTTCATGTATGGGTTTATTGAAGCAGTCTATACACGCACATGGCTCGACACAGTACACGCCAGCAGCAAAACATTCACAGTAACTGCAAATCAAAAGTTAATGCAGTTATTATATACATTGGCTCAGGTACTTGATGATTTTACCACTAAAAGGGCATGAACAAGCTAAAATCACTAACCAGAATGAGAAAAGGAACAATAAATAAATAAATAATAACTACATTGCCAGCTGAAACTTGAAATAAAACACAAAGGTACGCTATATGATGTA
>BKCP01004861.1:418142-434181 GCA_008636005.1 Striga asiatica
AAAAAAAGATAAATTAAATATACATATATAGAGGGCGGATCAAATGGGACCAGCTCTTAAAATTGGACCAGCTCTTAAAATGGGACCAACTCTTAGCAACTACAGAGAACTAACCTAGCAACTACAGACAACTAACCTAGCAACTACTAACTTAGCAACTACAGAGAACTAACCTGACAGCAAGAAAGAAATAACCTAGCAACAAAAGACAACTAACCTAGCAGCATCAGACAACTATCCTAGCAACAAGAAAGAACTAATCTAGCAACAAAAGACAACTAACCTAGCAACTTAAGACAACTAACCTAGCAACAAAACTCAACTAACCTAGCAGCTACAATTAACTAACCTAGCAACAAAACACAACTAACCTAGCAGCTAAAGATAACTAACCTAGCAACAAAAGACAACTAACCTAGCAGCAAGAAAGAAATAACCTAGCAACAAAAGACGTTGTCCACCTCTCTAGCCACATTTGGATCGAGCTAGACGCTGCGGCTGTCGTCACCCTCCTGACTTTGGGCCACCAGGGCTCGTGGCAGATTCAACACCCGCTTATGCGTATTAGAGCTCTACTCCGGACTGTCCACCACAGGATCATGCACATTTTCCGTGAGGGGAACACACCTGCAGACTATCTTGCCAGCCTTGGCGCCACCACACCTGACTCCCACACGTTCCAGACCGACACTGCTCCACTCCGGCTTCGTACGCTCGTACGGATGGACCAGCTTGGATATCCATCTTTTCGCTTTCAGTAGATTACGCTTATTACTTTCTTTAGATTAGATCTTTGCTTCCGGGCATCTGTTAGCCCGAGGACAGACTTTGTATTATTTTTTTTTACTTTTTTTTTTGTTTTCTTTTGTTTTTTTTTTGGTTTGTTTGAGAAACTTTTGTACATTGTAGTATGTTGATATTTTGGGCCCCAGTTTTGGGGTCTTGATCTATGCACAGGTTGAGGATCTAGCCCAATCCCGCCCTTCCGGGGCGTTGTTTGTTTAAAAAAAAACCTAGCAACAAAAGACAACTAACCTAGCAGCAAGAAAGAAATAACCTAGCAACAAAAGACAACTAACCTAGCAGCATCAGACAACTAACCTAGCAGCAAAAAAAACTAACCTAGCAACAAAAGACAACTAACCTAGCAGAAAAAAAAATAACCTAGCAACTTAAGACAACTAACCTAGCAACAAAACTCACAGATCGGCTTTCAGATTGCTGTCCACCTCTCTAGCCACATTTGGATCTAGCTAGACGCTGCGGCTGTAGCCACCCTTTTGACCTCGGGCCACCAGGGCTCGTGGCAGATTCAGCACCCGCTTATGCGTATTAGAGTTCTACTCCGGTCTGTCCATCACAGGATCACGCACATTTTCCGTGAGGGGAACAGACCTGCCGACTACCTGGCCAGCCTTGGCGCCACCATACCAGACACACATACATTTCAGACTGACACTGCTCCACTCCGCCTTCGCACTCTTGTACGGATGGACCAGCTTGGATATCCAGCGTTCCGCTTTCAGTAGTTTAGGATTTTTGCTTTCATTAGTCTAGACATTTATTTCGGGCATCTGTTAGCCCGAAGATCTACTTTGTATTGTAGTTTCTGTTTCTTTTTTGTTTTTTCGGATTTTCTTTTTTGTTTCTTCTTTTGCTTTTGATTTTGACTTGTGAGACTCTGTAGACTTTTGTATCTTGCTCGTTGATATTGTGGGCCCCCGATTTTGGGGCCCTGATCTATGCACAGGTTGGGGATCCAGCCCAATCTTCCGCCCTCTTGGGGCGTTGTTTGTTAAAAAAAAAAACCTAGCAACAAGAAAAAAATAAACTAGCAACAAAAGACAACTAACCTAGCAACATCACACAACTAACCTAGCAGCAAGAAAGAACTAACCTACCAACAAAAGACAACTAACCTAGCAGCAAGAAAAAAAATAACCTAGCAACTTAAGACAACTAACCTAGCAACAAAACTCAACTAACCTAGCAGCTACAAATAACTAACCTAGCAACAACAAACAACTAACCTAGCAACAAAACACAACTAACCTAGCAAGAAAGAAATAACATAACAACAAAAGATAAATGGTCAACGGTCAACGCCGGAAGTCAACGATTTTTGCCAGAAGTCAATGGTCAACGTCGGAAGTTAACGGTCAACGCCGAAGTCAACGGTCAATGGTCATAATAATATTTAAATAATTAAAAATAAAGAATTAAATAATAAAAATAAAGAATTATTATTTAAATCAAGATCTAAATCTTGTGGCTAGGAATGAGTCTCACGTCCTCACTTTAAATAAGCGGATGCATTTGAACCAATCCCTACATATATAAATATAAAGTTTTGTAATTACTTGATATAGTACGTTTAATTTTCACTTGTCACGTTTAGTTGCTAAAAAGAAAATTCTTTAATTTTTTCCATTTCTTTTGTTTTTAGCATTATTGTATATTTTCTGGTAAATAATCTATAATAATTTATCATTTCACTGAATTTTATAAAAAAAAAAATTGTAATTATATAAACATAATATAATTTATCAAGTTACTTAAAAAGTATGAGGAAAATAATATTTTAACGATATATAAAATAATAATTATAACCATTTATATTAGGTAATATATATTATTATATTTTTAAATTTATTGAAAGAGAATATAATTCTGACCAAGTGTGCCAAGAAGATCCAAATTCTGACCAAGCAACTGGAAACCATGAGAGAAGAAGGACAGGACAGAGACTGGGCTACCTGGATGAAAATAAAACTTGATCTTGATTCAGCACATAAGGAAGAAGAGCAATTCTTGAGACTTAAATCAAGGAAACTGTGGCTGAAACAGGGGGATACCAATACAAAATACTTTCATGCAGCAACATCTCATAGGAGAAAAGTGAATACTATTCAGAAGTTGGTGACAGAATCAGGTGAAGCTGTTGAGTCACTTGAAGATGTGGAAAAACATATCTCTGAGTTTTATAAGAAACTTTTTTCCTCAGGAGGGTCTGAAGATGGTGAACCCCTGCTCCAAAACATTGGCAAAGCTATTTCCGATGACATGATTGATAAACATATTAAGCCAATCAGTGAGATGGAGATCAAAAAGGCTGTTTTCTCCATGGCCCCTGAAAAAGCTCCGGGGGAGAATGGAATGTCTACGGTTTTCTTCCAACATTTTTGGCATATCCTGAGCAATGATATGTGCAGAGCAATAAAAAGTTTCTTCTAGACAGGACATATGGCTAGGAACTGGAATCACACGGTGATAACACTAATTCCCAAGTGTTTGCACCCGGAGAAGCTCAGTAACTGTAGGCCGATAAGCCTCTGCAGAGTCTTATACAAGATTATTGCAAAGATATTGGCAGATAGACTTAAATCCTGCTTGAATGAATGTGTGAGTCAACAACAATCAGCTTTTGTCCCTGGAAGCAGACAACTATTGGATAATGTGGTGATAGCACATGAAGTTTTCCATTTCCTTAACAGACACAGAACTGGAAAAAATGTGTTCATGGCCATAAAGCTGGATATGGAAAAAGCGTACGACAAAGTAGAATGGGAGTGTATCATGCAAACAATGCAGAGGATGGGCTTTCATGAGAAATTCATCAGATGGGTCATTGCTTGTGTGACCGCAACTTCTTTTTCATTTAATCTGAGGGGTCAGGTCAGTGGGTTTGTCACACCACCGAGGGGAATCAGACAAGGAGATCCACTTTCACCATATTTATTCATCCTAATTTCAGAGTTTTACTCTGCTACACTGTCCAATTATGCCAGCAGGAACCAATTCAAAGGTGTGAAAATTTCTAAAGGTGGACCAATGATATCACACTTGTTGTTTGCTAACGATGCCTTGGTTTTTTGCAAAGCTGATGAACACCATGCTCAATTATTGCTCAAAATTCTCAGTCAATATCAACACGTTGCTGGTCAAAAGGTCAATTTACACAAGTCCTTCATATTTCTGAGTAGAAATTGTTTTGAGGAGCTGAAAACAAAGCTTCAGTCTATTTTTCAAGGTGTGGTTATCAAAAGATCCTCTAAATACGTAGGTTTGTCCCTGGGGATAGGAGCTTCTAAATCTGATGCCTTCCAATTTGTGGTTGATGCTGTAAAAAGTAGGATTTGCAGTTGGAAGAACCATTTTTTATCCACAGCTGGCAAGGAGGTGATGGTTAAAGCAGTACTCAATGCATTACCCATATTTGTGATGTCCTGTTTTGTGTTGCCAAAGGGTATTTGCAAGGATGTTTGTAGAGTAATAACAGATTTCTGGTGGCAAACTAGTGAATAGAGAGATAGAGGCATGCACTGAATGGCATGGGAGAAGATGGCTTGCCCAAAACAGGAGGGTGGAATTGGTTTTCATGGTATCCAGACTTTCAATAAGGCTTTAATATTAAAACAACTTTGGAGGATAATTGTGAAGGCTGATCTTCAGTAAAGTACTTAAAGATAGGTACTTTCCTGGCCAATCTATTTTTGAACAAAACAGCTGCAGTGGATCATCTGGCTTTGGAAATCCTGGTCCTAGTTTTTGCCTTTCTTATCACAGCATATGGTCAGATGCATTCATAGTGGGGAATCTACCAAAATAAATGAAATGAGTTGGGTTCCAGGAATAACAGGAAGGAAACCAGAGTTGAGAGTTTTGGTTGATGGGAATGAATTTTGGGTGAAAGACCTGTTGGTGCAGGGTGGCAGGAAGTGGGATGAGGCTTTAGTGAGAGCCTTATTCAAAGTAGTGGATGCAAATAAAATTCTGGCTTTTACAGAGCTAAATGCAACTGAAGAGAATAGATGGAAACGCACCTTTGTGAATAAAGGCTATTTCTCTGTCAAAGCTGTCTATTCTTTGATGCTTAGCAATAAAATGTGTGAAATTGCCAGAGCTGAATCAAGCAAATTAGCTGGAGACAATAAACGAGCTAAGATGAGGTGCTGGAAATTAAAAGTAGTTGGGAAAGTGAGACACTTTGTTTGGAGGTGTTTTACTAACATTGTACCTGTCAACTGCAACATCAAAGGGAGGAGGATGGATATAGAGACAAGGTGCCAGACCTGTGGAGAGGCAGAGAAAACATTAGAACACACTCTGTTCTATTGTACAAGAGCTCAAAATACATGGAAACTAGCACCGGTTCAATGGAATAGACTGCAAAATGAGAAAATCTCTTTCAAACAGTGGTGGTGGTGGGTAAGCTCTATGGATTATACAGAGACTTCTGAAGATCGCATCCAACTATCAACGTATATACTTTGATGGTTATGGAAGGAGCGGAATTTGTGGGCTTTTGAAAGGATTTGGCAGCCAGAATGGTGGAAAGTTAAAATGGGAACACATGAATGGTTGGAGTATAAAGCTATATCCTGAAGCAGTCAGAGGGAAAGGAAGCAAACATTAGGTCTTGTGTCAGTTGTGTCTGATTCTTTTCTTTCTCCTTCGGGTTTTTTGTTTGATACCAATCTTGTGATGTGTAATCCAGTGAAGTCCGGGTCTTGTTTATGTCTGCCATTGTGTCTTTTGAATGTTGAATGGATGGAATTTGTTAGCATTTGGCCTTGATATGTTAGGCAGGTATTTCGGTTAGGTTGCAAGGATTTGTGTAACCTCTCAGGTCATGCGATTTGGGCTTTGCTCCCATGTACTATTTTCTTTGTGTTGAATGGAAGAGAAATTATGTCGTTGGAAAAAAAAAAAAAAAAAAAAATAATTCTCATTCAAAATGGTATTGTCAGAANAGAATATAATTTATTTTTAAACATTTTTTCATTATAACACCACCCGCTTGGTCCACTCTCATTCCTATTCTGAAAGATCGTGTGTCTATCTCAATAAAAAATGTGCTATCTACCAGACTGAATGAATATTGTTGGATCCCTGGACTGCAAGGTAGAAAACCTGAATTAATATCTGAAATAGATACAAGTGGGATCAAAGTGAAGGACTTAATGTGTGGAGGTGGGAAGTTCTGGGATGCTGGGCTAATCAGAGCCCTTTTTAAACAAGAAGATGCTAATGAGATCCTCAAGATAAAGGGTCTAAACCCTTGGGCTGCAGATGTTTGGAGGTGCTCCTTTACAAAGCAAGGCAATTTATGTGTGAAGGCAATGTACACTATGTTACTCCAACAGAAAATTTGTAAGGTGGCTGCACCTGAAACTAGTGCTCTTGCTGGGAGGAACACTAAAGTCAGGTTAAGGATTTGGAGGTTGCAGGTGTTGAACAAAGTTAAACATTTTATTTGGAGAAGCATCAACAATATCCTACCTGTTAAAGGGAACATGAGTAGCAGAGGACTAATAGTGGCACTTCAATGTCCCTAATGTGGAGAGGCAGAGGAAACACAAGAACAATAAATAACTTCAGTATAACAGAGCCCTGAAGACATGGAAGCTTGCACCTGTACAGTGGAACATAATGCATGATGGACAACTTTCTGTCAAAGAGTTGTGGTGGATCAGTTCAATGCCAAGTGATGAAACTTCTGAAGATCGTATTCAACTCTCCACATATATATTATGGTGGCTATGGAGGGCCCGCAATTTGTGGGTGTTTGAGAAGAAATGGCAACCGAAGACTTGGATCATCAAAGCTGCTCTTAGGGACTGGACAGAGTTCAAATCCAGAAATGAGGCTTGAACTGGAAGGGCATGACTAGGTCTCGTATCAATGGTCTTGTCTCTTTTAGTTTCCATTTCTGTTTTCTATGTTAGATGTTCAAGAGTCTCCAGGTTGTGTTTGTGTAGCTAGGTCTATGATGTATCTGTCATTGTCTGACTATTGGTTTATGGTTCTGACTATTGGTTCTGTATTTGGTTGGGTATTGATGTTGGTATTGAGGTTCGCTATTAGGTTTGGATTAGGCCGCACATGTGGTGCGTGCTCTCCCAGTGACCCAGGATATTGACTTTCCATTCTACGTTTTTCACCATTGATTTATAAGAGTTCCTTCTGTCGTTTGGGAAAAAAAAAATTAAAAATAGCATGTGAAAGTTTTCATAACAAATATAATATTATTAAAGGAGAAAATTTTATAGCCGTAATTTTTTACGGTTTCAACTATTTAAAATAATAAAATTACAAATAATTTTTATATATGAATTGCGCATTTTTTATTTTCAACTGCACATCAACATTGTTTAAATCTTATTCAAAATTTACTATATCATATAGTTCGTTTTTCAAATGATATTATAAATATTTAACAATCAATTAATTTCAATTATGTAATTAGTACATTATGTTATATGGAGAAACATAGATTTGACACTACATCAAAGTCATATTTTAATTATGTTAATGTATTATTTTATCGTATGTACTATACATTTGACACTACATAATTTCCTAACAATTTATACTTATATTAAAAGGTATACCATTTACCAGATTTAGTATAAAGAAAAGTCAACAACATTTATTGCATTACTAGTTCCGTATTATACAATCTATACTTATATAAAAGGAGATTCTATTTACTACTTTTACTATCCACAAAAGTCAACTGCATAAATGTCATTATTATTTTTTTTATTATAATATTCTATTTATTTAATTAATTTAATTATTTATTTTATTTTAAAAAGATAAGTATGATAACAAAATTTTAATAATAAAAAAATCAAATACCAAATAAAAATGTACACTTTGACTTATTTGATTATATTTGGTATTTGATTATACCAAATATATTCTTATTTAGTATTTTTTTTATTTGTCAAAGTTAAGTATAGATTTGTTTATATTATCAAATCATAAAAAATATTAAATTCATATTGTTAAAAAAAAAATCATATAATTTTATAACAATTCTACTACACTATTTAACTATATTTCTTTTTTATTATATAATAAAATAATAATTAAATATTATATGGTGAACAACAATAAGTAAAACTGTTACTTTCTCTTATATCAAGGGATAAATTTATATGCTAAAATAAAATTTTTATTAGTATAAATGTTTTAGTGAGATAATATATTAATTATTTTACAAGCTAGCCCTAACATGCTCATATATAATGTTTCAAAAGATGTAGAAAACAAACGTATAATAACTCTATTGTTTTTTAGACTTAAACGTTGATTAAAAGAAGTAAAAATTCCATTTCTTTTAGACTGAAACGTTGATTAACACCATAAATTGAGAGTTTATATTCAGTAAAATTCCTAATTGCAATAAAAAAATTAATTTTTGCTATATTTTAGAATATCTTTAAATTCATTATAAAAAAAAAAAAGAAACTACAATGAAAAAAGCAAGTTAGCTATATATCGATTTGTTGTACTCCTCAAATCACATTCACAATTTGGCTACAAGGAAAGGAAAGTCATTGATTAAATATTATTTTGTCAGTAGTCTTAATGTACAAGAGACTTTAAGACTCCACTTGAATATTATAAAACTTTTATTGAACATTGTACAATTTTCTTGCGTATTATAAACTTTTATTAAATATTGCATCTTATAATATAATATTCTCCAAATAAATATATCTCGTGCTTCGCACGTGTCACGTACTATATATATCTCGTATATTTTTCTTTATTCATGTATATAATTATAAGCCTAGATAAATAGCCTTAAAATTATGCACCCGTACATCGCACGGGCTCTGTACTAAGTGACAATTAATGTATAAACTTCCACACTATTGTGAACTATTGGAGCAAAAATATAATTTAAATTTTAAATGTTATCTAAAACTTATTGTATCATCATTTCATTATTTGATATCGTAATGTATATATATGTAAGTATAAGGTTAATACATTTTGGCAAAAAAAAATATCTGAGAGGTTATTGCATAGCCATTATTTTCTGTTTTTTTTTTTTTTATACTCAAATCCTTTCATGCTCTTTTTTTAATTTTTTTCTTATTGATTATCAATATATTTTTTTTAATAAAAATCTTTAACATGTTTTACTTATCTATTATTCATATTTTATTTATAATGCAGTATATTAATTATCTTTTTTTACTCTTTGATTTGATTTCCAAATTGTATGTATGAATTATACAAGTAGTTATTCCTATAAAAAAAATAAAAATAAATAAGTTCATCAATAATATTTAATTTAAGAAAAACCAACGAGACTAAAGTTATATCATAAAACAATGCATAAATGTACACCAAATAAATTATTTAGCATAAAATAACCTAAAATATATTTTTGGTGTATTTACCCATATATTTTTTAAATCTATACTTATATTAAAAGGTATCCCATTACCAGATTTAGTATAAAGAAAAGTCAACAACATTTACTGCATTACTATTTCCGTATTATACAATCTATACTTATATAAAAGGAGATTCTATTTACTACATTTACTATCCAGAAAAGTCAACTGCATTAAATGCCATTACTATTTTGGTATTATAATATTTTACTTATTTAATTGATTTATTTATTTGTTTTATTTTAAAAAGGTAAGTATAATAAAAAGAATTTAATAATAAAAAAAAATCAAATACCAAATAAAAATGTACACTTTGACTTATTTGATTATATTTGGTATTTGATTATACCAAATATATTCCTATTTAGTATATACATTAAATACTTACTAAAGTATTTATTTATTTTATTTGTCAAAGTTAAGTATAGATTTGTTTATATTATCAAATCATAAAAAAATATTAAATCCATATTGTAAAAAAAAAATCATATAATTTTATAACAATTCTACTACACTATTTAACAATATTTTTTTTTTATTATATAATAAAATAATAATTAAATATTATATGGTGAACAACAATAAGTAAAACTGTTACTTTCTCTTATATCAAGGGATAAATTTATATGCTAAAATTAAATTTTTATTAGTATAAATATTTTAGTGAGATAATATATTAATTATTTTACAAGCTAGCCTTAACATGCTCATATTTAATGTTTTAAAAGATGTAGAAAAAAACTTATAATAACTCTATTGTTTTTTAGACTTAAACGTTGATTAAAAGAGGTAAAAATTCCTAATTTTTTAGACTTGAACGTTGATTAACACCATATATTCAGAGTTTATATTTAGTAAAATTCCTAATTGTAATAAAAAAATTAATTTTTGCTATATTTTAGAATATCTTTAAATCCATTATAAAAAAAAAAGAAAAAAAACTACAATGAAAAAAGCAAGTCAGCTATATATCGATTTGTTGTACTCCTCAAATCACATTCACAATTTGGCTACAAGGAAAGGAAAGGAAACTCATTGATTAAATATTATTTTATCAGTAGTCTTAATGTACAAGAGACTTTAAGACTCCACTTGAATATTATAAAACTTTTATTGAACATTGTACAATTTTCTTGCGTATTATAAACTTTTATCGAATATTGCATCTTATAATATAATATTCTCCAAATAAATATATCTCGTGCTTCGCACGGGTCACGTATTATATATATCCCATACATTTTTTTTATTCATATATATAATTATAAGCCTGGATAAATAGCCTTACAATTGTGCACTTCGTGCATCGCACGGGCTCTGTACTAGTTTTATATTAAAGACGTAAGATAGATGCAACGTAAGATAGATGTAGTTTAATCATCAAGTATATATCATATTAAAAGGTTAAACTAACCGGTCAGTCAAACCAACATGTAATATTATAATAGGAAAAAGGAAAGGCCAGTATAATTATAATATATTATTATAAGTACGACAAAATAAATTAATTAAAATTTATCAAATAGTCACTCAAGATCATTAATTAATTTTTTCAACACTAAAATAATATATGTTACATCAACTTTCAATCAATGTCGTTTTATAGACTTGATTTCATGTACAAACAAAATTTTATTTTTAATATAATACAAAATTTCCAACTTCAACATCAAGAATAAAAATAATATTATAAGAATCAATTATCAATAAAAAAGAGATAAAAAGATTAACTATGCATATAAATTAAATTTTAAACTATTATATATTATGGAAACAAAAGTAAAAGATTGATAATAAAAAAACTTTTAGATACTATTTTTAAATTAATCAATATCCACTCACTCAATTAATTTATTTATTTGATTAATTGTTTCATTGTGCACCGCATGTACTATGTACTAATAAATAGTAACACAAAAATACTCCAAATAACCCAAATGCGAGACGCGGGTCGACCCGAGAATATGGAGATAGGACCCGGTTATAGGATCTGCATCTGCACTGCAGCATTAAAATCTTGGCGCGCCATTGAATTCAAATCAGTGGGCCCATGAGGCTGTGGCCTAGCAATAGTGGTCTCCACATGATAGATGCACTAATTGTTATTTGATATATGTTGCGTTGGTCCCCCGACACTTAATCATAATCTAATTTTCGATAGTACCCCAATCCATCTAAACACACAATCAACACACACAGTCACGTACAATTCTCGGGAAATTGAATATATTATTGTCAACCATAATTTTAATCAAGGCTCTTCGGACCCAATTGTTAAAAAAAAATAAAATTGTTGAGTTAATCTGTAAACTTGGCATGGTTAACACTTAACACTGTAATAGATTATATAAAATTTTATATAACATATATATATATATATAGAAAATGAATTATATGAAAATAGTAGATAGTGAAATAAATAAGAACGATTTTGGACCATTGGATCAATTATATTAATAAACATAATGAAGTCAAAATTAAATAACAATGGTCAATTCCTTAGTTGCAAAAGCGTAAATACATGAATATCCATGGCCAAATAAATACATAAGGGGAAATTTAAGTAATTCATCATCCACCCAAATCAGTGGGCCCCACACATATATCCTAGAAATCAACCTCTCTCTCTCTCTCTCTCTCTCTCTCTCTCTCTCTCTCTCTCAGACCCACACACACACACACACATCACTGGCGACACAGTTGCACGCACCACACGCAGCCACCGCCTGCCGGCAGCTCACACCCTGCATCAAGCCCTGTTGTCGCCTCTGTCCGGCGATTCCGTTGGCCCATCCATAACTCACCGTGAGAGCTCTAATGTCGACGGCCACAACAACCGCCGACCTTCAACAGACCGCCACTTCGCCTCCGTCTTCCACCACCAGTCAGCCGCTTAGCCACAACCGTCCGTCCGCCGCAGCTTCACCTCGCCACCTCCTCACCTTGCTTAGTCTCTGTCGTCCGGAAACATCCAGTTGCAGCAAGTAGCCTGCCGCCGCCACTATCAATTCCACTAACGTCTTCACCGGAAACAGCACCGACGTCACAACAACTAGCTGACGAAATATCCACGGCACTCACCAAAAAGGTTGCAGGTCACCGGCAGCGAGAACCACCACACGCCCGCCACGCCGGCTCTCACCCGCCGCCAGAGCCCAGCCATTCCCGTCGCTGGCAGAAAGGCTGAGAACGGACGTGGATGCTACATTTAGAATGGGTTTTTTATTTTGAAAATTTTATATGTTTAAGGGACTCAATTGTAATTATATAAACTTCAATATATTACAATTCAATTCATGGGTTAAATTTACAATTTATAAAAATTTTAATAATTTCACATTAAAGCTATCTAAATTGCACGTTATCTATAATTAAATTGCACATTAATATTATGTAGATTGCACATAAATAATTTCATCTAACATTTTTTTTATTGAAAAAATGATATTTTATATAAAATATAACAAATATTATTTATTTATTTAGTTTGGTCGATCCAATTTTTTTTCGTTATACTAAAATTTTAAAAGTAAACACATATAATATAACCGACATAAATTTCGATCCCAAAAACATATTTTTGATCAGGTTCGGTCGATATAGTGCAATCTGACAGTCACTAATGTGCAATCCATCTAACACTAATGTGCAATCCTACATTCAGTAATGTGCAATACGAGTATACGACTAACTCTACCGTGCACTTGAAGTGTAACTATTTTTTTATAGAACTGCTTTAGGGTTTATAATTTCTTAGGTAATAATTATATTGTAGGTTGTATAGTTCAGTCGGTTCTGTTATTATTTTTCTTTTGCAAAAAAAAACCGAACTCGAGCTGAAATATTCAAAATTTAAATATTTTGTGAAAATACTATATGTTAATGTGCAATCGAACACATTAATGTGCATCTAGTTTAACACTAGTGTGCAGTCTGACAATCAAGAATTTGCATCACAATTTATATTAACATAAAACCGAACCGAAATAGTCGAATTATTTTGTTGACTAATCAAATTAACATAAATAAATGAAATAATTTATTATTTATATTACAAAAATTTATTTAGTATTTTAATAATTTTGTTTATTTCTCTATACTATTTTTTATTGAAAAAAAACAATAAATATGTATAAAAAATATGTTGTTATATATATAAAATAATATTTTATATAAATTACAAATTTAGCCCATAGATTTAATTGAAATATAGTTAAAACTTCTTAATTTACAATCAGGTCCCTTAAAAATATCTAATTTACAAAAAATAAAAAAAAAACCCACCACTCCTAGCCTTAATTTCTGTAACAAGTCTTCTTCCCCACTCCCAAAATTGCTCCTCATTTGACCTATAACCTACTGACCTCGAACCCGTGTCGCTGGACATCATCAAGCGAGGGAGCAACTTGGCCGCAGAGGTTGGGTAGATGGAGGAAGACGTGGCGGTGGTTGCGGCTGACCTGGAGCGGCCAACACGGGTGGGCGGACGTCAGTGTCGGCATTTGTGACGGAAATCCAAAGATATGGCGGCGCTGAATAGGCGGCCTTCGGAGAATTAGGAAGCTGGCAGTGGATAGCCTCGGTCGGCGGCACCGGTGGCGGAGATGGCGTCGGAAAGNTAATGAGTGTGAAAAATAGTATTTTTTTGAGCCAGTGGATCATAATATTTAATGGCTAAGGGTTATTCTTATTTTTTTTCAATGAACACCATTCTCATTGAAGATTGACTATATATATATATATATAAGATTCGGTTCAAATGAGAGTCAAGTACTAACGTGAGAACTGTGAGAACCGCTATTTTTCATTGTACGTAGTGCTATGATTTATTGTGTTTTAATGCTATTTTTAATCAGGATATATTTGATTAAAAATAGCAACACAATTTATAGTAACATTTGTGAAAATAATAGCATCATGTATTATTAAAAATAGCATCATACACAATGAAAAGTAGCATCAAATACAGTTCTCACTGTTCTCACACCAGGACTAACTTTTATTTGAACCAACCTCTCTCTCTCTCTCTCTCTCTCTCTCTATATATATATATATATATATATATATATATATATATATATATATGATGAGTACTAATAGTTAGGGGCGGAGCCAGGATTTGAAATCTACCCGGGCTAGAATTATTTAGATTAAAAACGTTATTTTGAAATATTTTTTTACTAGCATGATTTAATATTTCAATTTATGTATCAGGCCTTTAATTTTAGACTCACTATTTATAAATATAAAATAAACAAAAACACAACCATCCACTAAATGTGAAAGGAATAAATTAATAACTAAATTCCAAAAATGTAATTTTTGTACATAAATAATAATATGTATATCTTTAATAATAATTATTAAATTAGCCTTAAAATAACTTTTTTATGTTAAAATAGCTCTTATCACTAAAAACTGTCATATTTCAATGGAGAATATATATATATATAATAAGAATTACCATTTACTAAAAATAGTAGCAAAAAAATAAGTCAGAATTTAATGCAGCCTATAAATAGTAAGTTTATTATTTTCTTACTTTTCTTCTTTAAAAAATCATACAGCATTAAATGCTACCTTAAATTTCGGACATTAGTTAATTTTATTATTTTTATTAAGTGTGTATGTTTTTATTTTTATTATTTATTAGAAACAACGAACAACATTAAAATCTCGATCTCTATATTTATAAAATCTCAATTCAAGATATAACAAAAGTTTTAGAATCTCGGTCTTTATATTTGTGCCTTTAAAAAAATATTGAACGCAAAAAATATTCTTTAAATTGCATAATAAATTAATTAATCTTCATTTTTTGAAAATTACTATGTTTATTTTTTATTAATATGCATAAAGTAAAAATAATTAATATATCTTTAGATATATAATTTATAACCTTAATATACTATAATTTGGTGTAGACATTTATTATATGAATCATAAAATATTTTTATTTCATAAAATTAAATATATTTAAAGAAAATAAAAAAAAAATCGGGTGATTGAATAAGGGTACTGCCTAGGTTGATTGAATTACTTTTAGGTGATATTTAAAATAATCAAAAAACTTGACACAACTTGGTTGGTCCCAGATGACTAAGTTATGTATCATTTCAACCTCACCAAATTGATTATTGAACTGAAATATAAATTTTATATTGAAAATATTTTATTACGTGAATGTGATGTAGTCCAAATTTCACATAATCGTATTAACAATACTTTTATGACAACATCTTAAATGATTTATGAATATTTATATATCATTTTATTAATATTTATGTAAATTATATTAATTTTATTATAATATTTATTAATGTACAATAAATATAAGGTTTTCAGAACTGAACCGTTATTGAAATGATCAAGCTATTTTATTAAATCATTTGTGGTTTGTTCAGATTTTAATTTATAAACATTTTAATAGATACATATATATATATATATATAGTACTTTTTGTAATAAATTTAAATAAAATGTGTTACTTAGATATCTAAATAATTTATAAATTTAAATGTTTAAACTAATTGATAAATAATTTTTAAATCTCTATTTTATTTAAATATGTAATTTTATTTAAAATAATTTTAAATATAACAAAATTTATTTAGAAAATCGTATCCATCCTACCAGTCCAACCGACTGGTGTTGACGGATTCGAAAACAAATATTTTATTCAAGCGAACTAGACTGATTATAAACCGGTTCTCGGTCCATCCGATCAGACTGTGTCCAACTCAGTTTAGTTTAAAAACAATGGATAAATCATGATTAATGTTATTTATATATTTAATTTTATAACACAATCGTAATATTGTTTCCCGTGCATCGCACG
>BKCP01004861.1:445703-570423 GCA_008636005.1 Striga asiatica
AATGATAGATAATTTTAGATTTGACTCATTTAATAACCTTAAAACCTAACTTTCCGAAGTTATAACCAAGTTGATTGCGAGCACGCTCGACTTGATTTGTTCGATAGACAAATTTGAATAGTTAATCGAGAATATTGATTCGTTTAAATATACAAGTTAGTTGAGTTCGAGCTTTCACAAGTTAAATATAATTTGTGAGCGGATAACTCGATTCGAATAACAATTATTGACAAACGGGGGTTGACGGGTGCGGTCCCACGGACTTGAAGCGCACCAAAGCAGGAAAGCCCAAATGAAACCCAAGTGAGGTTCCATCCCAAAATCAATTAGTGGTAGGAGGAGTAGCCCACTAGGCTTATAAATTAGGCCTATTTTCCCTGTATTGAGGATGTGGGACAATTCATAAGTGTATATTCTAGCATCCCCCTCACTTGTGAGTCCTTCGGATGTCCAAGCTCAACTGAGATGGGTGACGGGTACGTCATTGCACGGTCCCACGTAGGCCCAAGCCCAATTGCGCTGGGTGAACCGGCTCTGATACCATGACAAACGGGGGTTGACGGGTGCGGTCCCACGGACGTGAAGCATACTAAAGCAGGGAAGCCCAAATGAAGCCCAAGTGAGGTTCCATCCCAAAACCAATTGGTGGTAGGAGGAGTAGCCCACTAGGCTTATAAGCTATACATATTTTCCATGTATAGATGATGTGTGACAACTCACAAGTGTATATTCCAACAATTATACATTTAACAGCCCCGAAAATATTTTTGGTTAAGCCGATGCTTCCCACTGTCGGTAAACATCAATCCGCAGATCTAATTGCAACTTTTTTCGATTATAAGTATTTGAAGGTTTGCTCAAGATGACGGTTAGAGTTAGAAAATTTGTGGGTGCGGTGATCTACATAAGAGAAAAGAAGTACGAGAAATTGATAGAGAGAATAGAAAGAAAAAAAAGTGAGAGAGTGATACGAAAGAGACTAGATGAATTTTGTAGGGAAAATGATCATCTTAATCGGATGATACAAAACTCTATTAACCAAGTATATATATACAAAATTAGGGCCACACATACTGAAACATAACCTAAGGCTAATATAGTAAATACACAATTATACACACTAACACCCCCCCTCAAGTTGGAGCATGCGGATTTCGAATGCCCAACTTGCCATGAAAGAAATCGAATTCACGTTTCCCAAGCGCCTTGGTGAAGATGTCAGCGAGTTGTTCCTCAGAAGGAACATGAGTATTAGAAATGAGACCCTGTAGAACAGCATCACGAACAAAGTGGCAATCCACCTCTATGTGCTTGGTGCACTCGTGAAAAACTGGATTCGCCGCAATATGCAATGCAGACTGACTGTCACAGTGTTACCGCATAGGCTGAGAGTGAGCGACACCAAGAGTAGATAACAGACACCGTAACCACTTCAGCTCGCACAATGAATAGCCATCGCTCAATATTCAGCCTCAGTAGAAGAGTGAGCGATAGTAGGTTGTTTCTTGGTTCGCCATGAAACAGGAGACTAACCAAACTGAATAAACCAACCAGAAAGAGAGCGTCGAGTGAGAGGGAAAGACGCCCAATCCGAATCATACCATGCATAGAGTTGAGGGTCGCAGTCAGTAGAAGATGGATTCCTTGACCAGGAGAGCCTTTCAAATATCGAACAACACGCAGAGCAGAGTCCGAGTGAGCTTGACGCGGCTGATGCATAAATTGAGAGAGCATATGCACCGAATAAGACAGCTCAGGACGAGTCACCGCCAGATAGATAAGACGCCCGACCAAACGACGATAGCACTCGGGATAAGATAATAGACCACCTTCAGCCATTGGAAGTTGATGATTCTGCTCCAACGGAAAATCAGCGGGCTTGCTCCCTAATAGTCCGACCTCAGCAATGATGTCAAGAGCATACTTCCGCTGACAGAAAAAAGCCAGAAGAGTTTCGGGCTACCTCGATACCCAGAAAATACTTAATCAACCCAAGATCGTTCATGTGAAAACAACGAGTCAGATAACTCTTGAAGGCTGTAATGGAAGTATTATCATTCCCAGAGACAATCAGATCATCAACATAGACCAAGACCTGCAAATGGATAGAACCCCGATGCAGTGTAAAAAGAGAGTAATCATGATAGGATTGACAAAAATCATACTGCTTCAAAGCTGTAGCCAACTTGGCAAACCAACAGCGGGGAGCCTGCTTCAAGCCATAGAGGGAACGACGAAGAAGACAAACCTGCCATCAACGCCAGAGCGAAAACCGAGGGAAAACTTCATGTAAACCTCTTCTGTCAAATCACCATGAATAAAAGCATTGTGAGCATCCATCTGGTGAACTTCCCAATGCTTAACAGCAACCACAACCAAGAATAACCGGACTATAACTATTCTAGCGACGGGAGCAAACGTCTCATGATAGTCAAGACCTTCCACTTGATTATTGCCCAAAATTACCAGACGCGCTTTATAGCGCTCAATGGTACCATCGGACTCATGCTTGATCTTAAAGACCCATTTGCACCCAATCGCACGCTTCTCAGATAGAAGAGAAACCACATCCCATGTGCCATTATTCTCCAAGGCACGAATCTCATCCTGCATAGCAGCTCGCCATCGAGTATCAGTCACGGCATCAACAAAGGTGCGAGGCTCAACAACGGAAGCGACAAAAGCCAAAAAGGCTCGATGAGCTGGAGAGAATGAATCGCAAGAAACATAATGGGCTATAGGATAAGGCATACCGGAGGATGGAGACGACTGGGGAGAAGCAGTGGGCGGGTACAGTCGAGGGCCTGACAGTGTCAACAACAAAATCCTTCAGTCGAGTAGAAGGAATCTTAGTCCGATGACCACGACCCAAGGGCTCCACTAGAAGAGTGTGAGGGGTAATGGTAACGGAACCCCCCTGTCGTCAGACGTGTCCATATCAGTAGCAGAAGACCCAGTATCAGAAGAAACATGAGGCAAAGAGACAACCGAAAGATCTTCATCATCATTCGGCGCAGAAGAAACTAGCACGACACGAGGCGGTGGCAAAGAAAATCGGAAGATCCAAATCATACAGACTCCACCGCTTTTTGCCAAACGGGTAACCGACAAATAGACAATAACGACTCCGAGCAGCAAACTTGTCACCATTATGATCTTGGTTATGAGCATAAAATAGGCAACAAAAAACCCGCAAATGAGGCAAGTAAGGAGCCGAACCATAAAGAATCTCATATGGGATTTTACCATGTAAAACCGATGAAGGAGTCCGATTTATCAGATAGACAGCAGTCAAAACACAATGACCCCAGAAAGGAAAGGGCAGATGAGCCTGGAAACGTAAAGCACCGGCTACATTAAGAATATGCTGATGTTTGCGTTCCACACGCCCATTCTGCTGAGGGGTGCCTACGCAAGAAGTCTCATGTAGAATCCCTTGATGACGAAAATAAGAGGCCAAACACATGAACTCAGTTCCATTATCAGTACGAACAACACGCACCAATTTATCAAATTCGCTTTATCATTCAATAAATAAACCCATGTCTCATGAGAACAATCATCGACAATAGTAAAAAAATACCGTGCACCACAGAAGGACGGAACATGATACGGACCCCATAAATCACAATGAATCAAATGAAAAGTCTCATGACTAACAGTCTGACTGAGAGGAAAACTACGATGATGTTGTTTAGCACGAAAACAAGTATCACATGATTTATGCAAATTACGAGAACTCGAATCAATAATAGGAACATGGGACAGTACTTGAGCAGACGGATGACCCAAACGTTGATGCCACACATCGGCAGAAACCTTCCGAACACAAAAAACTGTCGTCGAAACCGTCCCTCGAAAGAAGTAGAGACCGCCCAACTGCCCACTGCCACCAATCACCTTCTGCGAAGTGCGGTCCTGAATAACACAGAATTTGCTAGTAAACTGAGCAGTGCAGCTGGAACGATCCAACAATTGATATAATGAAATCAAGCTGCACCGAAGGCTGGGAACATATAAAACATCATAAAGAGTGATATGAGATTCCAAGTAAACAGTCCCAGCCTTGCTGGCCATAGTCAAGGAACCATTCGACAATTGAACAGGACGGGCGGGAATATCCCGAACATCAGAAATAAACTCCAGGAACCCTGTCATATGATGAGTTGTCCCACAATCGTACATCCAATCAAATAAATCACGCGTACCAGAAAAGGGAATATTTTGTTTAGCGGAATTAACCAAAAATACAAAGTCATCCCATTGTTCATTGGTTAAACTGTCAAGTGCAAGACGATCAGAATCACTTAAAACTCTACTAGCAGTGGAAGAACCAATAGAACCTGCAACAAACGAATCACCGATATCACTGAAGAACACCGCATTCGCATAAGCACCACTCTTGCCGCGAGCTCCACCACGACGACAACTACCAGAATTACAACTGCGGCCACCACTGGTGCTGGAATCAGACGTTGAAGACGCAACCATGAAGAAATAACTTCAGAAGCTGCAACAACTGTCAAGATAACGGAGCCGGGCTAAAGTCGTCCGAACCTTAGTTGGAAAGAGACGAGATGAATTTTGTAGGGAAAATGATCATCTCAATCGGATGATACAAAACTCTATTAACCAAGTATATATATACAAAATTAGGGTTACACATACTGAAAGATAACCTAAGGCTAATATATTAAATACACAATTATACACAATAACAGAGAGAGAGAATTTTTTTTTTAATACAAAAAAATATAAATCACAAATCACCATTGGAATATGAATAATTAAACACGTATGGATTTTTATTTTTATTTTTTGGTTGTTGATCAAACGAGAAATAGCATTGGAAGGGGCGTATTCTATGTTCACTCTCTTTAATTTGTGGGGTGTTTCTTTTTGTTACATATTAATTAATTCATTTCAACAAATATGATCGACCAGAACTGTAAAAAGCTATATACATATATCACGTTCTAAGACCTTCGGGGGAAATGAGGTTCGGCTTCATCATTACTTAAACATCAAAGTTGACTAAATGCATGAAACAAAAATTTTAATGTTGTATATTACAAGATGCTATAGACAAAGCAAAGGTGTTAAAAAAATTTATAAACTACGTTTTGGTATAATACCATACTGCCAGTCCAAGACGTACGCATCCAGGTTAGTTACATTTTTTTATTATTCTTCTGACTTGTTATATTTTCGAGTTTGACATTGACGAATCTAGGAAAATGGGCCTTGTCGTCTGTCATTTTTCTTTCATGGGCTATGGACCTGAATGAGATTTTGTTAGGTGCTAGTCCAAATATAAGAAACCAACTTAATCATCAAATTTTGTCCGACTGCCACCTGCTTCTTTTTGTAGTACAAAATATCATTGAAACTTTAAATGTGAATATTATATATATATATAGGGGTGGATTAAATAAGGGCACCTCTTAAAATGAGAACATAAAAATTAGTCTTGGCAATTGATATTATGTTGATCAATAACTCATATTAATAACTTAAAAATATATTAATTAAATAATAAAAAAATTATAATATTTAAATTAATTATATAATAAAAAATTATTAACTGACAGTTGGCAGTCGCCAGCAGCCGGCCATTGACCCGGGACGGACTGTCGTTGACCGGTGACGGGATGCCGTTGACCACTAGTCGGAGCTCCGAGAACCTCCACCGCCAGCGACGGATTGACGAAGAGCTCGCTGCAAGAGTCCGAGAACCTCCACCGCCGCTGGTCTTCAAAGGATGGTGGTGCGTGGTACGTGCAAGTTGGCTGGGGCGGTTGGCGACAAAGAGGCCGGACGCTGTAAAGCCCCGTTTATTTATTAACAACATAGCATTCTTGCATTTCATTCATAGTTTGACTAAGTGTACTAAATTTGATTTTCATCCAAAATCCTTTTAAATAAAAATTAAGTAGATGTCCTCGTTTATTTAATTTTTCGAATAATTTTACCTTATCAAAAATAAAGATTTAAGTGAATGTCCTCATCTTCTTAATTCTTATCATTGGGTTCTTGCTTTATTAAATTTTTCCAAAGTATAGCCAAGTTCTATTTGTGTCTAAGTGTGTTTTTGGGCCTAAGTTGATTTTTGTCGAATTTTCTAAGCTAAAGCTCGGCCTACTCAATCCTAAGGGTGTGATTGTATATGAATTAAACTAGTAAAAAACTAGGTTTTTCTTAACTATAGTTAAGTTTGAAAAAAGGTGGTATGGTTAATTGTTAGTGGATATATTAAAATAATATTTAAAATAAAATAATTAAAGTTGATTTGATATAAAAGTAAGAGAAAATGATTGGAAGTGATGGTTAGTTAAAATTATGTGAGTGGATGAATAGTGAATTAAAGTTGATGTGATGTGTAAGAATGACTGGTTGATATTATTTAATTATATTAATAATATTGGAGATAGTAGAGTATAGTTAAAATTGAGTTAAATTTTAGTTTTGATTAATTTTTTTACTGTACAATCTATATACAATCGCTTTTTAAGTGCCTAAGTAGAAATCCGGCCAATTTTCCATGCAAAACTAAGTATACCAAGTGGCCTCATTTCTCAACAAGCCTCCAAGAACCAGCCCTTAAGAGCTCAGCCCACAAGCAGCCCAACATTTTAAATTCAACCCTTTGTGCACTTAAGAACCAACCATAACAAGCCCATATATTTTCCCAAGAATCGGTCTTCAAGCTTCCCTAACCGCCAGCCCCTTACTCCTTGGACCTTCAACGCAGCAGCCCTCCTTCATTTCTACACTTAGCCGCCACCAACAAGCATCAAGATGTCCCCTCGGCAAGGAGAAGCATTACCGGCAACCATGATTATCCGAGGAGACCCGAAAGCCGGCTACCTGTAGCAAGCAACCCAAGGCTAGTTGAGCCCAGTGGCCGACGAATCAAGAGTCTTAAGTCCCAAGAAAGGTACCTTCGGCTGAGCCTTTTTACCCCTTATGGCCGAGTAGGATGCTTAGTTTCAGTTTTAAAAAGGAGTTAAAAGCATGCTTAAGATTTAGTAATGTTTTGATGAGAATGGAGAGCTTTTATGTTATGTTGAGGCCTTGAATTTGTTGTTGTTCTTAGCATGCTGCTGAGCCGTGTTTGTGTTCAATTTTAAGGGGTTAAAGTGCATGCTAGATTTTTTATGTTGTTAAAGAGAGTAAAAAAGCAAGTTTGAAGTATATTATGTGCTGTTGATTTGTTCTTGTTATTTGTGAAGTTGCTGAGCTTGATTGGAATGCTTTATAGGTTGGGATTATGTTGAGTTTCAGAGGTTTAGAAATATTTTTGAAAGCCTAAAAGAGTTTATAAAGTTTTAAAGCAAAAGAGAAAGCATGTTGTTGTTTTATGTGATTAATTGCCTTGCGTATAGTATGGTATTTTTTAGGCTGTTGTCATGCGGTTTTTGTGCTGCCAATGTGTTAAAATTCAGAATGATTGTTCAGCTTTCACGGCCTTAAGGTTTTAATAAAGATTAAGAAAAATTGGTTTAAAATTTGAGGAACTTTATATCTCGGTTTAAGTTGCCTTTTTCTCAAGCCTTAGCATAGTTAGAATCCTTAGATCCTAAGTTTTAATTGGACGAAAAAGGTTCGCCGGCGACCGGCGAAAATGGCCGGAGTTAGCCTCAGTCGACAGCAGCTGCGCCCAGGCCTCAATGCCCATGCACGCTACGACCTAGTAATTTCTCGGGCGCTCCATGTCCTTGTGCCCGCAGATGTGCCGTGTGCTCGCGGCCGTGCTCCCGTCTCTTAGTACTCCTGAGCGCACTCATGCGCCAGTCGCCTTGCAACGACCCTCGCGCCGTCCCTGCAACGCCCGCGTGCCTTGTGCCTCAGCGCCTGTGCGCCTCGTGTGTCAGTGTTGGCGCGCCCGTTAATTATTAGTGACTGTACAAACTTACATGGTCTTTAGGATAGGATGAATGGTTTTGCCACGTGACCTCAAAGTCTTATGTAGTATTCTCAAAACATTGCTCGAAAGTCGTGTGGGAGACTCCACCAAATGCCGCGACCGACGCATCTCTCAAAATCTCACTTGATCAGTTTTTTAGAAAAAAAAATGAAGAAGGCCTGGTGTTTAGAAAACACTGTCTTTCTCTCTCTTTCCTATAACATCTCATCTCTCTCTCTCTCTCATATGGGAAGAGAAATGCGTGAGGCTTCAGTTTTATCTTATTAGATCTTGGAATCCCAACATGGTATATTTATAGTTATAATAAGGACCTTAAGGATGTTAGAATTAGGCATCTCAATGGGCCAATAAATCTTTGGGTTGTGGTCCACCCTATTTCTTAGGCTATTAATAATAAATTAGCCTACTAAAGATTTATTATTGGACTATATTTTTATCACCTAAATCACAATTTGGCTCCATTTTCCTCAATTTACTTCCCTGTGTTTAAGATATAACGTCTATTAATTAATTTAACTACATAATGTAATTTATAAACATATTGTTTCAAAAATAGTATCACTCAATCTTATTATTATGTTGGAACTTAATCCACATCCAGAGTTTAGCAATAATATTATTTTTGAGCTCATTTCAGAGACGTGATCACCCTGATGCACCAAGATATATTGATCGAATATAATTAGCAACACACCATATAAATAATAATATTTTTCAACTCATTGAGTTATTAACCCAGTCTATGTGTTTAATTTGGTAGATGGAGCCATTGTATGGAGGAGTGCCAAGCAGAAATGCATAGCAGACTCCACCATAGAAGTCTTGTACGTCGCAACCTCTAAGGCTGCGACGAAAGCTGTATGACTCAGAAGCTTCCTGTTGGACTAGAATGTGGTTCCGAGTTTGCCACGTGGGATCACAAATTACTGTGATAACAGTGGAGCAGTAGCAAACTCGTAGGAGCCACAAGCCTGTAAACCAAGTAAACACATAGAGCACAAGTACCACCTCATACAAGAAATCGTAAGAAGAGGAGATGTCGTGGTTGCCAGGATAGCATCGGAGGTCAACCTGGCAGGATCCTTTCACGAAGAATTTGCCGACGAAGATCTTCGACAGACACGTTGTGGGAATAGTAATCAGATGTTAGACGATAGGATCAACATAGTTCTTTTAGAATGACGATGATAGAGATATACTTGGAAAAGCGAAAGCTTTAGTTTAAGTGGGAGATTGTTAATGTATATATAATTAAAGCTTGGCATTTTGAGTAATAAACACTATATTTCTTTTGAATGGGAATCGCGTTTCATCAAACTGTTTTATGTTCTGATGTTTTACATTTTGATTATGTGATCCATCACGAATGAGACAGAAGATCACGTATTGATTACTTGTAAAACATAAATAATTAATTCATAACCCATCGTGGACGGTTGTAGTGTTAATTGTACAGTCTCTTGTCTGATTGATTGCACTAGTGCACTGTGTGCATTGAACGGATCCTAGAGAAGATAAGTTTGTTTTGAACTGATTGGTAAACAAACTAGACCTCAGTTAATTACTGCGTACTCTTAACTCATAAGATATAAACAGACATGTGCATACAATAGTTGCTACTTTGATTCACTGAAAAGTGAGATCCATTTTGCTGGATCTATAATCTAACGTGTTTTGGGTAGTGATGTTGTATCTATGGTGGTTGTTTGATTATTTACGGTCACCGTGTGCGATAGTCTAATGATGTCGAGATGAGCTCAGGAAAGATTATTATGTTAAACCCTGCAGGTAGATTACGTTCCGATATAATAATAAGGCATCGAGTAGTACTAGTCTTAGCAAAAAAAGTCAATTAATATATTGTCAGTAATTAATTAATTGACGGACATTATATCTTAAACACGGGAGATAAATCGTGTAATTATCAAAGCCTTGAATTGTAATTAGGGAGCCAAATGGAGAGATTAACGGTTTTTTTTAGTGGACTGAAGAGTCGTTCTAATATGAGCGTAGTGGGCTTGGCCCACAGTTGGGCCCATGTTTTGTAAGCCCATATTTGGAACCTTTTTAGGGTCCCTACTGTGGTCTATAAATAAACATCTCATGATGGTGAAAATCATGCTTTAGAGCTTTGTGACTTAGCCACCAAAAACAAACAAAATGTGTAGAGGTACTACAATAGAAGACCTGAGGTAAACCGAGCATCCAAAAGCCAAGACCCACAACCCGTGACCACCGACGAACCCCATGACCCGTGACTGACTGCCGACGAGCAACCGCTCGATCTGTGACCGCCTGACGCTGCCTTGACCCGCGACTTCCGTCGTGCAGCCGCTGACCCACACTGCCGTGACCGCCATCTGACGTCCCAACGTGCTGCGACCGACAATCAGCTCTTTTTGACCCGATTCCAATGATTGAAGACCGACCAGACGATTTCAATCAACGAAAATAAAAAACTACCCAGCGCCTGCAATTTTTGAAGTCGTGAGTATTTGGATTTAACTTTAGTCCACTGCGCTTAGGCTTAATCTTTCGTAGACTTTAAGATATGTGACATGCCAAAAATACAACGTTTCTAATAGAACAACAATATCTAATAAATTATTACCAAAATAAAAGGCTTCTGACTTGATTTACATATATCTAGTCTTCAATCTTGTGCGATTCAAGTCCTACATGAATAACGAATCCCCTTTCTTAATGAATAAGACACTAACCCCTATCTAGGTTCACTTTCTACACGATCTCTCTGTCTTACGAAAATAACATTGATTCTACATCTAACTTGAGTATCAGGGTGTCTACACTGAGGCTCATCCCTAATGCTGTTTACCAAGTTGGTCCGGTTCATGATTCAAAACGAGGCGATTCGATTGAAAATCTTGTGAAAACTTGATGAGTGAATATTATGTGCACATCAAAGAGAGTCCAATATTCAAAGATTGAAATATTGAATTATGAGTTATAATACTTCTATTGGATATAAGCTATTTAATTAAGATCTATTGAATTTACATTTAGTTAAATAAAAGTTCATTTAGCCATAGGGTATTTTATAGGGCTCATAATAATAGCTTTAACCTAGTTATGAGTACACATAGAATTTGATTTGACCTGGTTAATACAACAGATAAGAGTAAGTTTGACTTACCTATAAATAACATTTTTTTTTTGTCTTTTGATCATGAGACTAAGAGATTAATTATTGAAAAGAACCTAGGATCAAAACATCATAACACTTTCAAACTATTTGGATCAAAGGCTCTTATCTTCTTTACCGAGATGGTTCAATCATCAATGAAGTGAAATCGTGCATCGTGAAATGAATTGTTTAGAATAGTCGAGAAAAATGCATATGGACAATTGTATTTTTCTTATTTATTAAAGAGACAAAGGTTCTTATTGAGTAGTTATAGTTGGATCTTTGTTGGAAAAACAATTTCAATTTCCATTGTGCATGCACTGTAATCTACTTCCAAATTATAATAAATAAGTGACCTAGATCCAATTCTATGCAACTGGTGTATTATTTTAAAATATTATATTTTTTCTAAAATGAATTTTGTCTCGTGTCATGTGTGATGTGAATTGGATGGTCTATCACCATGTCATACTCTTCTTACCCGGTTACCCTTTTACTCTCTCTTTTATATTTACCTCATAAGCAAGTCTTGTGCCTCTATCTCTACCTCATATGTGTAACTATTATACAAGAAATTGGCTCTATCTCTCTCCCGAAACAAAATCCCCAATTCAACCAAACCCTATTTCTGATTTCGTCGTTGGCCTCCTCCCCAGAGTGTCGCTCTACGCTGCCGTGATGCTACCCACCACTGGACCGTGCTCTCATACTCTCGTTGCATTATGGGCCTCCCATTTTAGGTAGCGTCTCGCCGTAGCATTGCAGCTTGGCTTTCCGTTTTCTTGAGGCAATTCTGACGTTTCGACGAGTGGCTGGCGACTTGCTCCAATTACTGCCTTGCGGTGGTCGGAGTCGAGGTTAGATTTTTCTTTCCTCTTGTTTTCTGCCTTCCATGGAGTTGAGCGGTAGGTTTTCTCTGGTAGAGGGGGGTCGTAGCTCCGATGGCTTGACGACTCGAGTTGTCGGTTGGCAAAGGGGGTTATGTTCGGGGCTAGTGTGGTTCTCTTCCCTCCCCTCCCCCCACTGTTTTCTCGTCGACCCTTGGGTTGGGAGATGGGCTGCGCCGGTGGTGTGGGTCATTGGCTCTGTTGGCTTGTCGGGCTCTAGCTATCGATCGGTGTTGGGGTTGGATTGGGGCTGGTCTCCAGTTTTTTCTTTAGGGGTTATCCACCTAGGAAAGGCTTTGGGTCATGGGGTTCGGGTCTTGTTAGGCGTTGTTTGTAGTTTCAGGTTCGGTGCATTGGACAGGGTCTCTATCCATGTTGGAGGTTGCCCTAGGGGGTTGGTGTCGTGGCCAGCTATTAAAGGACGCTTTAGTTTAGCTATTAGGGATTTTTTTATTGGTTATGTTGTTTTGTAGGTATGTGTTGTGGTTTTTCTTCTCCTCTTTAAGAGCATGTATTCCCCCATTTGATGGTGTGTATTATCCATATTTTTGAAAATCGAACCGGACCGACCGGTTCGACTGGGAATCGGCCTTCATTCCAGTCCAGTTTGCAGCATAAAACCACCAGGGCTAAGAACCGTTCAAGACCGTTCGAACTGGGACCAGTTTAAACAGTTCAATGGTTCTAGCTTTTGAACTTGTGAAGAGTTGGATGTGAAGTCATTTGAATAGCACATCTTTTTAACTTCTGTTTCAATATGGGATATATTCACAAATAAAGGCCATTGTTGACTTATTGAGCCAATATTCGGTCTTACAAAAAAAATTGTACTCAATTAAAGAAAAAGGGAAATTTTTGTGTCTCCTACATGAAATTGAAAATATTACAATAATACCATTCATAAACAAATAATTGTAAGTCTACCTAAAGGGTGGACCTCCATCCCCTTTTTTCCCGCACGATTTCCAATATGTTACTAAAAAAAAAACTGTTTCATGAATATGGAATAAAAATCAGAGATTAAACGGTTTTGCGTAGACAATGGACATATATGAAATTTGAATTTGAAAGTATACTCTTCATCAAACCACAGAAAGATTACCCCAAAAAATATACTGCAAAAAAAAGAGTGAGGTCGATCCGATTATATATCAAGAACGATTCATTTGGAGGTGTATATTTTCTATCAAGAACGATTCATCAACAGGAAAAAAATAGTGAAAGGACGATAATTCTGAGGTATATTTCTTCTTTGAATTTGTGTTCCTGCTATTTTTTGTGTATTTAGTTTTTTTTTTTAATTTTTTTCTGGGATTTTAACGAACACTCGAACGTCCATGATTTGATTTATTTTATCGATGGTATATGTTATGTGATTTTTTTATTTTTTTTTTATTTTCTTTCTAGATGGATTCGAATAAGATGATTTTCATACATCAGGGGGGTGAATAGGTCATGAATGATTACGTGAATTACCATCTTTCTGGTGTTTTGGTACGAAAAGATAGCAGCCTTAGCTTCTATGTTTATTTGATATCCAAAGAAGCTGACTACACGAAATATCCAGTGTGCGTTGTGGTGAAATCTCGGATTATTGCTCAAAATTCGTTCGAGAAAGAAAATATAGGTTCTTCGAATTAAGAATCAAATATTGCTCCTTTGAGTTATCCAGAGCTTGACATATATCCTGATATCTCAAATGGCTCGATAAATTTCCTGTCTTTCGTGAGGAACGTTGCTGAAGAGATGGTAGAAGCGGCAGCATATACCGAGAATATACTGGATATAAACCATGGCAGTGAATTGGGGTTGACAGTGGAGAAATTTTTATGACTCTGGTCTTTTACTAAAGGATAAAGAAACGTTGAAGACGTTGCTGACCATGCATGCTATAAAGCATAAATATCAATTCTAGGTTGACAAGTCATGGTCCAAACAATATTATTTCAACTGTGTCTCGAGCGATTGTACATGGTTTGTGAAAGCATCATGTATTTGTTAGTCAAACACTTTTAAGAGCGTGGGGAATGAACATATTTGTGCTTTGGATGTTCTTACAAGCAACCAGGCGACCTCAACCCTTGTTAGTAGTTTTATCAAGTCGAAATTCACTAACAACAAAACTGCATATAATCCCGGTGATATCATTGACGACATGCATAGTCTCTTTGGGATAAACTTGAAATATCACAAAGCATGGAGGTTAAAACGCAAAGCTGTTGATGAGGTACGTGGAAAAGTTGATCAGTCATACCATTATACTCATCAATATCTTAACAAGGTACGTGCATCAAACCCGGGTAGCATTGTGACGTTGCGCACTACATGGGATAAGAATTTCATATACGTTTTCATGGCGCTCGGTGCATCTATTAAAGGATGGGTACATTGTCATCCAATTTTTATTGTCGATGTTACATTTTTAATGTCGGCGTTACATTTTTAATGTCGGCGTACGAAGGAATTTTATTGAGAGCTTGTTGTCCAGATGCAAATTCTAACATTTTACCACTTGCATTTTGCGTTGTTGACTCAGAAAATAATAACTCCTACATCTGGGTTTTCTCAAAATTGCAAGCAGTTGTTGGTGAGAGGGAGGGTCTTTGCACTGTTTCATATGGTCATGAAAACATAAGGCACGCAGTAGAAAAGGTAGTAGTATATTTCCAATAATAGTTAGGTTTATTTTATGTGACATATACTGCGTAGTTTACAGTGGCAGAGACTTATAGGGACTAGTATGGGCCTAGGCCCATACTGAGAGGAAAAAAAGTCCCATGTAATATTATCCATACCAAAAAAATCTACTTATGAGCCTAAATAATTAAGACTAATATAATAAAGGCTTTAGCAAATAAATCAGCATTATAGGAATTTAATATGGGCTGGCAGTACTTCAGGCAAGAACAAAGGCAAATAAGAAGAGAAAAAATAGGGTAAAAGGCGAGGTGAAAGAGAGAAAATAGTAAAAAAAAAACTTATCAATTATTGTTCCAATTATTCGAGAAGAGGACTTGCAAGATAATAAAATCCCTTTATGTTTATTTGGGTGTAGATAAAATTATTCCTTTTTTATTTTTTAGGTAGTGGAAAATATATTCTTTTTATGTAGAAATTGCAAATTTAATCTCTAAATTGCTTATGGCTTTTTTAAGCGTGACATGTCGAAGAAGCATAGAGCATTTCATTTAGTTTACAAGCTTTAACTTTGGCGTTGGTTTTACTGGTTGCAACAGCTAGCGTGGAACGAGTATTTTCCGCAATGAATTTTATTAAGAATAGATTGAGCAATCGAATGAGTGATGATTGGTTAACTTATAGACCACTAGTTTATGTAGAAAGTGACACCCTCCTAAAAATTGATAATAATATTGTCATCGAGCGATATCAGGCCATGAAACTCGTAAATAATGACTATGAAAGTATGTCTTTATATTTGCACTTTTCATTATAATATTTTATATTTTTTCATTAAATAATTAGGCCCACCCTCATAATATTTGCTAGATCCACCCCTGGTAGTTTACATATTCATATTTTAAAGTGTGTTTTTCGTTTTACATATATATAGTTCTGATTGATCATCTCTAATTTATATAAGTATTCCCTTATGCGGCGCATTGTCTGTGCACCTATCATATCTCAAACACTGTGCACCTATCACATCTCAAACAATTTGAAGATGCGTTACAAGACTGAATCACAAGCAGTAAAGGAGGAATTTTATGCAGCAGCAAAGACCTATACCGTAGAGGAGTTCGATAAGCATATGTCTCAGTTAAATAAGTTGAATCCAAGTGTGGTAACATATCTAGAAGATATTGGCATTCACAAGTGGCAAGAGTTCACTTTCCCAATAATAGATACTTTGCCATGACATCTAACGCTGCTGAGTCTATAAATGCTGCCATACTATCCGTCCGTGACCTACCGATAACACCATTACTAGAGGCACTTAGAGACATGGAACATCGGTGGAATGTGGCAAACAGAGATGAAGCGAAGGCCACTTTTACTCCTCTTGCAAAGAAGCCACATAGGTTGTTGGAAACTAATTACCAAATGGCAACAAGATATTCAATAAGGATTTTTTTTTCTTTTTCTGGTGTATTATAACTTGTTATAAACCACTAATATACTACACATATACTGATATGTAACCAAGTATAGAAAGCCAGTGACAAAGTGTATAAAGTGATTTCTGATTGCAAGCCTTTTATAGTAGACATAGAAGCTAAGTCTTGCAAATGCCACCACGCTTTCAAGTTGATGAGCTGTAACGCCCCGAACATTTTTAGTATTTATGAGCTCGACTTTAGTTCCATAAATAGCAAGCCCTATTTAGGTTAAGTTCTATTTATTTTCCGAGGATAAAAATTGATTAATAAATTCTAAGTCTAAGCCATAGAGGATCCGTTCGATTTTAAGTTCCGAAATCGAATTTATCTAGCCTAAGTACCAATTCATTTTTCCTTAGAAAAATGGCCGTGAACTTAGCCATTTTATCCCGAATCGAGCGTTAGAAAAATCGAGAATGTTTCATAAGAGCCCAAGCCCAAGTCAAACCCGCGCATAGGCGCCCGAGAAGTCGTGGCCCACTTAGTGCCGCGCCTCAGCCCAATGCCGAGTCCAATTCATTCCAAGTCCAACTTATTCCCAGCCCAATTTAATTACCAGCCAAATTTTCTAGTCATCCGGCCCATTCTTCGAGCTCATTTCTGAGGCCAAAATTTTAGTGCAAGAAGCCCAATATATTTTAAATTCAATGGACCAAGTATAGTATTTTAGGGTCTGGACCAATTAGTCTTCAATTTCAAATTCAAGACCAAGCATTAAAACCCTACCTAACATATATGTACTATAGGGGACAAGGTAGAAAAAATCCAAATTTTTACTACCAACCTTGTCCCCTAACCCTAATTCCACATGAGTATATATATAAAGCCACCCACATAAGCTATCATTCATCTCTTCATTTTCAAGCAAGAGCACTCAAACAATTCCTAAGCCAAGAAAAATAGTCCAAAATCCCCTAGCCACCACACAAGAAAAATTCGGTCCTCACACCAACATATCCGAGCCACCACAACCAAGACCTAGTACCGTGCGCCTAGCCCAGCCGAGAGCTCTCCATGCCCAGCGCCTCTCCAGCTCTCAGCTCTGTCTCAGCAGCTGCTATTCCAGCCACGCACTCCCAACGCGCGTTCACAGGCCACCATCTAGCTCCCAATTTTGCGTCCGTCCCAACACGCCATTGCTAGCTTCCCAACGTCCAGGCCCACAGCTCACAGCTCGCAAGCCCCAGCAACTCCCAGATCCACGCCCTCCATCCCTGATCCAGCAGCTCCCAGCTAGATCCGCACGCCCAGGGCCTATAGCGCCCAAATCCAGCCGTGCCTAGCCTCCTCAACCCCTAGACATTTCCTATTTTTCATTTTCAACTCCCGAAGGAGGTAGATCCATATAAATTCCCTCCTATTGCTTGGATTTGAATTATAAAGTATTTTAAAAATATAAAATCATGAAAAATGGAGTGAAAATGTGAGATCTCATTTTTAGGATGTGATATGCTTGATTTTTAGATCTTGAGATATAGAAGTGAAAAAAATGTGATTTAAATTTCTAAAATGATATAATATTGTCTTGAGGTTGAGGATTAAAGTTGAGAAATTTTGGAGTTCAATTGCTATGTGAACTAGAATTGCAGATCTAGATCTATAATGGCCATTTTGTGTTGAACAAGTTAGAGATCTCTTTTTGCTGAGATATTTTTCCGAAAAATCTTAAATATGGTGTTGAGGTTGTGTATTAAATTTGAAGATTTTTGGAAGTCGTTTGATATGGTTTAAAAATTGAGACTTTAGCCTGAAGTTGGTGAATTTTTAGGGGCCGTATATGATGAGTTTTTGCTGAGGTTTATAGATATAAAATCTTCATAAATCATATTGAGTTTATGGTTAAAATTTCAGCTTGAAATGAGTTAGGATGATCGGAGGACAAGAACCCTAGATCGGCTCATTTTTTAGCATCGAGTAATTTTAAAATGCAAGCATAATCTCCCGAGTCCTAATAGCCTAAATGGACTCTAAACGTCATAAGGAATATGTTGAACCCTGGGTCGCTGAAAAAGTCACCGTCCGACAGACGAGCTGCCGGCCAAAGTCACAGCCCGCGCCCAGCCCTGCGCGCGACGAGGCTACAGCGTGCCTCGCGCACGCACCTGCATGCATCAAGTAACGCGTCTGCACGTGCCCCTGTCCGCGCGAGCCTCTGTCTGCATGCACCACCACGTGCGCCTTTGTTCGCATGCACCCTGCCGTCCTGAGCCACCCGAGGGCGTGCCTCTGCACCAGGACCGACGGAGTCGCGCCCATGCGCCCGCGTGCGCCTCACCAGACCCCAGCCTGCGACCGCGCGCCTCACCAGCTTCCAGCCCTGCGCCGCGCGCCTCGCCAGCCTCCAGTCCTGCGTCCGCGCGCCTCGCCAGCCGCCAGCCCAGCACCCACGCGCCACGCTAGCCGCCAGCCCTGCCTGTAGCATGCCATATCCCGCCACCCGCGGTCCAGCGCGCCTCTGCACCAGTGGCCGCGACACACCTTCTAAGACCCGTTCGCCAGCGAGACCGTGTCAGCCGTGGTTTGCGCGTGCCCATGAGCGGCCGCGCTGGACCCTGACCGCGGTCGAGCCGAGCTGCACCTAGCCATCAAGCGACTTGGCCGGTTTCGAGCGAGCCGCCGGTCCAGTCTAGCCAAACCGGTTCGGGTAGTCTAGACGGTTCAAGATTTTCCAATTCTGAATTCCGGTTCAAGCGTGTGCCGAGACTTAAGCATTTTTCCGAACCGAGTCAGTTCAAGATCAAGTCAGAAAGATAGTTCCAGAGTTAGAAATTTTTTCGAGAACTTTAGAAATCCTCAAGACAGAAATTGTTTAACTTAGCCGTTAAAGTCAGACTAGAAAATGAGATTTAAATGTTTTAAAAACCGAGCGAGCAAACCTAGTAAGATCAATATTAAAGAACCAAGTTTCTAGATTAAGCCGAGTACTTAGAATTTATTTGCTTAAATATTTTTGTAGCTTACGGAGAGTCGAGCCTCCACCAGCTACGCATCCTCTTCCAACACTTGCATTATCAACTATCAGGTGGGACCCCGTACTGAGTATTTCATTGCCTATTATCATTTACCATGTTTGAGGTATGTATGTAAGAGATTTTGCCCAATGACAACGACCTACAAGTAAGTCCTTGCAGCTATTTATCGCCTGAGTTGGGAGGCCAATGCGACCATTCAGGTTCTGGAGCGGCCAATGCCATCTAGAGTGTGCACATGATTTCCCAAACAAGTTCGGATGTTGATAGTTTGCATCAGTATCAGAACAGTTAGTTGCGTATATGCTTATTTCATGATAGATTATTATGGTTGATGTATATTCTGTACAGGTTTCTGCAGAGCATGTGGAATTTATGCTCACGCCCCCACTATCTATTTTTTAAGGTGACAGAGTCCAATGTGGCGCGTGAGCAAGCTAGGTGGTGGTGGTCAAAACAAGTGGATATTTATGAATCATGTCATGAGATTTATTTGAACATGTTTGTAAACTAGGTACGTTGATCATTAGCTTCTGCATTATTAGATATGTATGAGATCATGAGACATTAGACTTTACATGTATAAATCCATTATTTTCCATGGTACCTAATCTTGGGAGTGGACTAGATTTGGATGCAATGCATGATTTACTTGCCGAATGTCCGGGAGATTGTAAGATTTTAGTTAGATGCATATATGCCAAATGTCTTGAGAAAAAGAAGAGATGAAGAGATAACGTAAGTTAGTAGCATCTCGCGAGAAAGATAAAGTGTTTTTGAAAAATTTAAGCAAGAATTTTCGAAAATTAAATAAGTGTTTTCAAATTATAAAGTGCAAAAATTTTATTATGATTTTAGTAAATAGTAGGCGGGTTGTTACATGAGCTGTCGTGCCCGCATGTTATACGTGTGATAAAGTCACTCCATTTTGGATCCGGTCTCATTCTGTTCTGTATACTACTTAACCTCTACTATGTTGACAACTTACGAAGATTTTGTTGTACCAATAGAAGGTAATCAGACATTCACGTTTGAAGCACCTTCTACCCCAAGATTGGTAAATCCTCCAGATGCAAGAGTTAGGCCATGGAAACCACGAAAGCAACGGGGAAAGTCGGGATTGGAGCATAGATCAAAAAATAGATGCAACAAATGTCATGAGAAAGGCCACAATGTGAAAACTTGCCAGAATCCAATGAGATGAAAGTCAAAGGGCTATTATGTACAATATTAATGGTTTTTAGTTCAATCTTATTTAATATTATTACTTCCTCGTTTTTTGAAATATTTAATTATATGTTTAATATTTTTATTTTTTCGTATATTATGTAATTTTGCTTTATATATGAAATTTGATACAGGTATCAAAAATATTCAGAGTTGCATAACACTGATTAAACTGAAATTAAAGAAGATTCTTGCAATTGCGGAAGTAAAAGTAATTAAAAATGAACCTTCAGGGGAGCGTCCTACTTTCCCTTCGGATCTCTTTCATTAATGCGAATATCTCAAACATCGTTCAAGGGTTTACAATGTAGACTCCCTCTACACTCTACTTGAACAATGATCCACACAACTACTTATCCGACCACAAATCCCTTGTGGTTTTTCTTGTTTGATTCCGTCAAACTGTGAAAGAATGAACCTCTGTTCAATCTTTGTTTATCTCTCACAATCAACTCCTCAGAATCGATCTCTTCACACAAAACAAAATAAAATACAAACTCACTCGAAACCTCAAGACTTAGTAATTCTCATTTTTTAACAAAACAAAAGATCAAAACTGCTTAATTCTTCAAGAATCTCGCCGCCCTTTTATGTTGATCACCATATGGTATGTCCTCTACAAAACTTCGCTGCCAAGTCATGTTCATATATGGTAAGTCCCGCTACTGTATCTTCTTAAGCAAGAAAGGCGCGTCTTGATTGATACTGCATAAATGACACACGTATTAGTCAGCATTATTTGACCAATATGTAACTAATTAATCAAAGGAGTTTTCAGTAAACTTCACTTAATTTTTCCAAAGTTGTCTGAACATGGTGACAGATGAAGGTTCATCGATTTACTGCCAATCTTCAAAACTTACAATATATATACATAATATAAAAACATAACGTGGTGTATATAGTGGATATATATGCCATAATGTTGGTATATATACTTGTTCTATATACTGTATAGCTGGTATATATAATTAATAAGTATACATAAAATAACCTATAAAAATTTAATAGAAGTACAAACTACAATTATACAAGGATAATGTGAGAACATATATCTCAAATATCCACGTAGTTAGTAAATAAAAAAAAGTATAAAAAGATTGAGGTAGTAAACTAAATTCAGCGGAACATGAGCATTGGATATACCAACTATATAACCAAAATAAAACATAACATAATATAAGTTCAACTAATGTTAATCATCTTCATACCAAGTTGTTTCAAGACAAAAACAATCATACTACTTTATATAAGACACATACACCCAATAAAAAAAGTACTAAACAGTCTACGATGTATTTCTCCGGTTCAGAAAACTAAACTGAACTTCATCAGGCACACTACCAGGCGATTCATCGTCACTCTCATACCCATTTCTGTTTCTTTCTGCCATGATTGTACAGCAGAAATCCAAGTCTACGCCTCTCCGCATTAATATCAAACTTCCCCTTGGTAATGTCATGATCCGAAATGAAATATTCGACAAAGATGCAACAAACACCCCCCAGTCGCTGACCACAAACAAAGAAATATAGAATTACAAAATTCATAATAATAATAATAATAATAATAATAATAAGAAATAAGGAAAACAAATAGACAAAAATACGTCATTTACATTAATTTGCATTCATGTATTGTACCTGTTGTTCTACCAGGAAAGATTATCAACCATGATAACATCACCGTTACAGGCCACTCCTTTTTTACGAAAACTTCACCATACTAAAAAAATGGGAATAAGCTCATCATACGCCTGCACGTTCTCAGTAACAAATTTATCACAATCTTCCGAGCGGATTGAATTGCAGATGCGAAGTTTCATATCATCAAAAGATAGTCATCCCATTATCCAATGACCAACATCATTTATTTTCAAACACATCGGGAATATGACATGATCAATATTAAACCAATAAATTCCACATATTACTTGTACCCCAAGATGTAGTCAACGATCATATCATCAACAGAGAAGACAAAATAGTTACGAGACTGTGACAAAAATAATTCGTACGACGACTTAATGTGCTGGTCAAACAACACATCAGTCGTTGTGTACCTAACTGCGGCACAGTTACCATACAATCCAATCCTCCTAAAGTAATAGAACACGACATCCAAATGCTGCAAAAAAAAAAGTTGCGCATAAACAAAAAAAAAAAATGTAAAAATTTAACAACGCAAAAAACCAAATCAGTTATATTACAATCTATGTAACCAAGCTCCAATAAAGAACTGTCATACAAAATGGTACTTACACTGCTGTTAAGGAAGCATCCCGTCTGATGAATGTGGTAAAACCAGTTTTTATCCGTCACGACAGCGACGTTGAAATCAAATGGTACGTTCAATATTTTGTTCTTGATACTATAATAATTGTACCTGGCAATGAAATAAAAATTATTAGTATATGTACGGTATATGTATACACTATCTCCATTAAATACCAAGTATATGTCTCGTATATTGTGATCAAATAATGAAATCCATTTTCCACTGTACAACCTCAGTCCTCATATTTAATGTATATTTGGACAATTATATATCTGTTGAAATATTTTTATTACCAAGTTATACATCAATGATATGTTCGGTATATGTGTCAGTTTACCAAACGCAATAAAAAAGAATGTAATTTTTGCGGTTTCATTGACCCGTTAGCGACTTTACGAGGGTTCTTGATCAATCCCAAAGCAATCCAGTTGTTTTATTCTGACGTGTCCACCTTTCCAGAAACAGTTATGCCAAAGTCGATGTCAAATGGACATGATTTCTGAAGTCGTATTTGTTTCTTCGGACGAACATCTCTCGTCGCTTGCCTCTTCGACTTCAAAGTTTGCCTCGCTGCGGCTATGGGTGGACTATACACAACTATAGCATTGTTCTGTTGTGCAGTGGCTAACTCTGGATTGACTCCCTCTCCAACTACAATCTTCTCGACAGGGCCATACTGAATTCCCTCTCCAACTACATTCTTCTCGGTAGGGTCAGACTGAATTCACTCTCCAACTACATTCTTCTCGACATGGCCAGACTGAATATATTGGGAAAAAATAGAAAATAAAATTATTATTATTACAATAAAAATGATTGAAAGACTAACATATAATAAAAAAATGCATGTGATTGAAATTACATTATTGTGTGGGCTGTAATAGCATGTTTTAATGGTGGTGTCAGTGATAGATCAACAATTATAGCAGTAAAAGACGGCTGAGATCCAATTAAAGCATACCTAAATACGGGATGTGGCTGATTGAGGACACCTACCTGCATAATTGTATAGTTAGTAATATATAAACAAATTCAAATATAAAGTTTATATATAGCTAAAATATATTTAAGTACTTGACTACAACTTAGTTGGATAAATTAATATGTCGTTACCTGTTCTTTCTCCTTTAATGCATCATTTAACTTTTGTTGTGCACTCCTGTCACATTCCTCCAAGAATTGTGTGTTGATCAAGGGGAATGTATCATCGTCGTCGACAACGCTGCTTGTTATAGGGATATCAGGCTTGGTCACAGTTTTGAATAGGTACAAACTGATCCGAAAAAAAGTTGATACATGTAATAACACATGATGTTGCAAGCATTTTGCAATAAGAGATGCTTAATTTGTCTTCTGTGCTATTTCGAAGTGCTTCTGATTTTGTTCTCAAGATTCTTTCAGGAGATTTGACACCCATCTAAAAAAAACGTGATTTTATGAAGTTGACAAAAAAAAAAAAATATAAAAACAAAAGTAAGGATTCTCAAATATAATTTAAAAAATGATATTAAAAAAATATAACGAAACCTCGGTTGTTGTCCCAACAGGGCTTCTGAATAGGCTTTATTCATAACAAAGAACATTATAAAAGGGTTAATGAATTATTTAATATAAGTGCTAAGATAAATGAGATATAAAAAAAAAATATATATATATATATAATCGCAAATAAAACCGTCTATTTTTCAGTTGATATGTGAAGAATGTCCTCACACATTTCATTTCCACCTCGAACTTCGCTCGTGTTACCTTCGTTGAGGTGTTGCTCTTTACTTGGCAAAATTATAAAAATGATACACTAAGTTGGGCGTTGTCAACAAAAGAGACAATTTGTTGTCCCTCACGGAAAAGAAACCCGTAGTTGGCTTTTTGCACGAAAAAGATACAAAATTACAAAAACGATACTCTAAGTTAGAAAACTTTGGATTGTTTATGCCTGACTTAGTGTATCATTTTTGTAATTTTGTATCTTTTTCGTGCAAAAAGCCAACTACGGGTTTCTTTTCCGTGAGGGACAACAAATTGTCTCTTTTGTTGACAACGCCCAACTTAGTGTATCGTTTTTGTAATTTTGCCCTCTTTACTTGAACCACCCTATTGTACAATGTTAATGTGGTGCAAATAGATAATCATATCATAACTGCCACACATAACAGGAACTGACAAAGAAAGAGTCACATACATTATAACAGGAACAAGCAAAGAAACAATATACAAAAATATAGTCAATTTCATAATGTGTCAATATATTGAACAATGCATGATACGTTTATACTTTCTAAAACAAATAACAGAACCCAACAGAAATATGTACAAACATGCACTACAATATATACTGCACATAAACCACATCACAATATGATGCAAAAAAAATAAAAATAAAAAAATACTTTCACAGACATTGTATACTTGCTGCACAAATATACTGAACATAAAAGCAATGACCATCAACCATGAACTTATAATGAATTTTTCTTTGAGCAAATCAAATTCGGCAAAAACACATCTCGAGAAGTCGAAGAATGCCTGCTTCAAGTTCTCGAGTTCAGCAGTAATTGAGTTGAGACGGGTTATAACATCCACATCGTTGGAATGTGGTGATGTGGAACTTGATGGAATCTCATTTCGAGTGAACTCATTTTTATTTTTATTTTTTGAAAAATGAGTCCAACAAAAGAGTCTGTTTCTCGGACTCGGTGAGAACTATGTTATTGAATGCAAACCAAAAAAAGAAAAGAAAATTGTTATCGATACCAAGATAGAAATATATAAGACAACATAATTAATTACCTTGGAGTAATGAAGATTTGAAAAGGTCCTCTCCATAAAAATACGAGTATAATTATACCGAACTTCGCACTTGATTATCCTTGGAATATCATGTACACCAACGTAGATGCAGACTACACCCTTAGCAGTGCCGCATACCTCGTAGAACCATGTCTGAAGAGGCAATATAAGACCATAACACTGATACAGGTCACCACCTCCCTCAGCCTTCTCAAGTATGTGCATTTGCACTCTAGTATGAATTGATTTCTTCAGGTAATAAAAAGTAAACTCAAACATATCGGTTCTCAAAGAAAAATCATCGCACTCTGCACTGTCAATCATGTCAACGTAACATCAGTCTATATGAAGAGAGTCTTGAGAGCCCATGAGGAAATTTGCTAGTAAATGTAACTTAGCAAATTTCGCAGCATCTTCATCACTCGACCATGATTTTTTTAGAAACTGCCACCTGATGTGGTTCCGGCTTAATTCAACCCCATCGAAATATTTGTTATGCAGACCATCAGAAATCTTTGGAATATTCAATTTCTTGCTCTTTCCAGTACATTTCAATCCCGTTATAGCAACAAACTCCTCTATCCCAAATCGGAGCAATTTCTCTCTGAAATCAAAACAAATCTCATTAGTCCTTGTCTGATGAACCTCGCGTAAAAGTATATGGTTGATGAGTTGATTTTATACAATGCAGTGAGGGAGATCCAAGAACTTCCCAAATGGTGAACTCCTAAAAACTCCAAATTGTTCCGTGGTAAGCGTCCTCTTGATTTCACTTATCGTGGACCGATCTTTGCTATTATTATTGTTGTTTTGAACCTTCACATTTATATACCTCGGATGCGGAATGAGCAATTGCAATTCCTGGAAGGAATGAAAAATAAAAAACATATATATGATAATGAACATTATTAACCAACAATAATAATTTATGTATTTAAATCTTTTGCATTGAAATAAAACCTGAAATAAACTAAACATATACTGAGCAATCAAGAAAAAAAAAATTATGACAAATAATTTCATAATTAAAATAATATTATTGAAATAAACCTTGCATATACTTGAATTGTGTAATAAATATATACTAAGGAATGGCCAACACAGTATATGAAGTTTTTAAATAATTTCACTGAAATATGCATTGCAGATACTTGAAATGAACTTAACATATAATGAGCAATCAGAAAAAAACAATTTATGAAAAGTGGCATCGTCTGAAACAATGGCAGTATGATATGTACCAGTAAATAAACTTAAATATTACTAAGAAACAGTCCACACATATAATTGCTACCATTCCATATAACTACTCAGACCATAACAAACATATGAAACATATACTTCAATAATACTAACTATATACTAAATGGTGTTGAATCAATTAACCGAACATTAAACAAAACAAAAGATCATATCATTTCACATATCAAAAAAAAAAAAGGTAGAAAATAGATCAAAATTGGACCAGGGTGTTATTACACAAAACAACTCAAAATAGTACAATGTGAACATATCAATTTACACTATGGGACCAGTGTGTTATTGCATACATAAAGCAAATTCAAATAACAAGTTTAAGACAAATCGAGTTGTGTGGAACATGAACATTTGTTCATTGTCATACAAAAATAAACTATCACCATCTAATTCGACTTAACAACACACAATAAAATTGAACACATTAGATATAGAAAATAAAAATATATACTTGAAAAAAAATTTACCTTATATACTATCCCTTTCTGAAAATCTCGATGGGGCTTGGTGACGTCAGTGTTAGGCATTCTTCTCTTCTTGACTAATTTAACTTCTTCAGTTTCTTTTTTGTGCATTTTCTTATTTTTTTCTTCAACAATGCAACCGGGCGGTCTTCTTCGTCCAAATCTTCTTCACTACCGGTTTCTTTGGGTTGACTTTCACACTCAAAATGAAGGTCTTCTTTGTCCAAATATTTCTCGGTGGATTTGAGCTTCTAAATTTACGGGTTCTCCGAATATTTCTCGGTGGTTTTGGGTCGGATTGGAAATTGTCTGAAACGGGAGATTAATTAGTTTTTCGCATTCTAGTCTTGCCTGCAGACTTGCGATTAGGGTTCACAATTTTTTCAAAGATTAGTTTTTTTCTAAACGAGGTTTGGTTGTGTTTTTGGATGGATTTTACGAAGCCGCGAACTCGACTTAATCTGTGGTGTTTCGTCGGCAATAATTGTCCATTTTTTTCGAGTAGAATGAGGGAGTTTTGTCTTGGCCATTGAAGAGTGAATTGGGGGAAACGATTGAGAGGTTTTGCAGAGAGAGATGTGAACGTGGGCGGTGGGGTGGTTTTGCAGTGAGAGTAATAATTATCATATCCGATTATTTAGGTAAGTACATATGTAATCTAAATTAAGGATCTCATTTGCATTTAATTTGCCCGAAATAAGGTAATAACGGTTATATCCCGATATCAAGTAAAATTGAAATATTTTTTGCTTGATTAAGTAATTTTACTAATAAGAATATAAGGGGTATATAAATGTAATATAAATCATATCTGATGGTAAGTGGTGCAAATTCCTCAAATAAAAATGTATTATTTTTTTGTATTGGGCTATCTATTGAGCTATATCTATTCCAAATTTATTGAAGAAGAAAGAAGCAATTTAATCTTATTGTTATGTACATAATTTTTATTTTTTATTTTTTTAATCAATCATAAATAACTTAAAATCCGATTTAAAAATTAAAGTAGAGGCATTCCTATTCTTTCTATTTTCTAACTTAAATATAGATTAAAATTTTAGATTAAAATTTTAAATATAAAAAAAATAAAATTAAACCAGAAAGTTATAAACATTATTCGACACTGTGGATTTATTTGTTATTGAACTCTTATTTATAGAAATGTCATAAACTATAAAATTAATGATAAAATATATATAATCATATTTTATACACAAAATAAATTAAAAAATTGTATATTCATTAAACCGATTTGACCACTGGTCCGACCAGTGAACCATTGAACTGATCGCTTCACTGGTTCGATGACTGATTCAATTTTCAGAAGCAAGGTATTATCCCCAAGTGAGAGTTTTTTGGTTCTTTTGTATTGTTGTCACGCCCTAGTATTTTAGAAGAAAAATACCGAATATTTTTTTAAAAATCAGAGTTTAGTTTTTGCAAATCATTTTAATTTTTTTCTAAACGGGCATTACTCAACTTATCTCCATTAATCATCTTAAGTCTCAACTTAAGCAAATGAAAATAAACCATCCCAAAACATCATAACTAGCCAAACGAGTTAAACATGCTTCAATGATAATATCATCCTTACAAACGTCAACAAATCCCAATTCATAATTTCAAAGCATGCCAAAGTACATAATCCAGTCTCAAATTCAACATTTCAAAATAATAATAACGGTCTGGCCACATGATATCAATAATAAATAGCGGAAGCAAAAATAACAGTTCAATAATCACGGAGTATGATCCCACTCGTCCGTATTCTGCCGCTGCCACCAGCTCAACCTGATAAAGGGGAAAAATAGTGGGAGTGAGCGATCAACATGTTCACTGTGGGAATACCATGCAGTCTATTCAATATAATGAATTAAAATCATAATCGCAACATAAACATAATCATCTAGTCTACCTCTTATACAACCCTAATGTGATCACATGTAAACCGTCCAACTTGTATTTACAATAATAGCCTTATATTTACAGTAGTTGTAATTAGAGTAAAAGACGTGCGTAACTAAACCCAAGAATATCATGTGCTATGTGAAATGGAACAAAAGACTGACAGGGGTCTCAAATTCAACTCCAACGAATGATATTCACTACAGTAGCAACTATTCAAATTAGTATAAAGAATCTTATTCTTTTTTTTTATTCCAACGACAAAGACAATTTTATAACCTCAAACAGAAAGTACAAATATAGCAATCTAAGGATTGTTAAGTTTCACAGAGGCTTACATGATACCCCTTAACAACACGGCTATAGAAAGCCAATAGCAAATACAAATATGAAACCACAGATACAACACAGACAACTACGTGCAGAAAACAAAAGAAGAGAAATCAAAAGATCTAACTAAGTTACAAATATCCTGCACTACCACATCATGACAAGAAGCAGCATTATCCATTTTGTTCAGTTTATTCACCAGAAGTTTGTTAGCCAAAATGCAGCTAATTGAACTCCAACCTGCTTGACTTGCTTGCATCAAAGTCCACCTCACTGCCTCAAGCCACATCCCATCTGATTCACCTATAAAAACCAGCTCCTCCTTGAAATTAATTGTGCACTCACCATCTTTAACAACACAACATGCAACAGAGATCATGCTAGGGGAAGAGGTATAGGCATTGACAGTCAAAGACCACTGTCCTACCCTGGGAAAATCACCACTCTATTTAGCTTGTTCTCCCTGAATGAACATAGGCTTCTCCTTCTCAATACTAGATGAAGTTAGCATGAACTCCATCCACTCTGTTCTTGCCCCTTCAGAAGTTTGTCTTTCTGATAGTTTTTCCTTCCTAAAAATCCATAAGTTTCTAGTCTTCCAAAACCACCAAAGAATGTAAGTAGAAAGATTTACTCTATCTTTGATGCTGGAAGACCAATTGCCTCTGCTCACAACACCCCACTATTCATTAAAGGATGAAACCGGCTTTTCTAAGTAGTTCCATTCAATTCCATTGAGCTTCCATACTAGTTTAGCTTTGTAACAGTTAAACAAAATATGGTCCAAATCTTCAATAGTCTCCCGACACATACTGCAGATGCCATCTGTTATCAAATGTGATATGGGATATTATATGACTAAGGAATAGACCGGCCTACCGCATAGGTCGGGCAAGCTCGAGATAGAGAAAACCGCCTTGGTTGAAGGATGATCAACCAAAAGGGAAGAGATCTAGCAGAATAGCAGAACTGGTCGAGGATCGACCTAGTGATTGGGGGCTCGACCAGATCGAGCACACAACAGGTGGAGAGTAGTCGAGAGCGTGGCTTGAATGCAAGAAGACGCGTGGATGGCGTTAGAAGATCCCAACGGCCTACGCAGAAGAATAATGTCCCTCAGCTCAGAGGGACACGTGGCGAGAATACATTGGTGCAGAGCGATAGTGGCGAAAGCAACCCTTGACATCTCTGACACACGCACACTATGTGTGTACGGACGGGCAGTATGGGTAGGAAAGCTCACCAAAAGCCGGGCAGTTCCTAGGGCAGGTATCTCACTCCTATATATATGGGAGTGGGTCTTTTTTTATGACTTACGATTTATCCATTCTTTACTTTGGAAAATTGAACAAACACATATTGACTTAAGCATCGGAGGCTCTTCCCCAGAAAACCCCTCCGGTGTGAGAGTTCTGTGTAGGTGCGTGGCGTTCTACCGACAAGGAAGAGGAAGGCGGACCGATTTCAAGCCGGTCGGAGTGTTTTGCGTTACCATTTGGCGCCGTCTGTGGGACTTTCGTTCGAAAAGTGGTGTGCTGAGATTTCTGAAACTTGGTGGCTATGGCGGACGGAATTCCTAGAAGAGATTTGCAAGTATCGACGCGTGGACGATGACGAGGCCGTTTGGAGAAGGCCCTCCCCCGGGCTTCTCTGGACACTCGCGTACACCTGTGACTCCGACGCCCGTTCCCCAAGGTGTAGGAGTCACGCCGGTGCAACCAGAGGCTGACGTGGGCTCAAGCCGGGCCCAGGAATCCCATACAGTTCCAAGAGCGGCGATCCCAACGCCGCTGCAACCAGATCTGGCCGTGATGCTGCAGCAAGGAGCAGTGGTGCAGGGAGCAGTACCGCCGCCGGTGGAGGAGCCGCGTCCCGGCCAGCAGGTGGTGATGACCAGGCAAGAGATGCAGCAGATGGTGGTGAACGCGGCGGCACAAGCGGTTCAGCAAGTCACTCAAAGCCTTTCGCGAGTGGCTGCTAGACCAACGATGGTGGATGAGGACGTGTCTAGCTATGGAGGAGATGGAGCCCCGTGAGATCGGGAGGTGGAGAGACTCGCGGAGCGGGTAAGGCAGATGCAGGCTAAGATGGACGGTCGAACTGAAAGGCGTGCTCGAGGACATCCGTTCTCGAGGGATATATTGGCTGCACCACTACCTGTGAATTTTAGAGACATGAGTTTGGTGTTCGATGGGACCACTGACCCGTCGAGGCACGTAAGGGCGTTTGAGAATTTGGTTGTGTTACATGGTTATTCTGATTCTGTTAGCTGCAGGGCATTCTTATCGACCTTGGGAGGAGGCGCGCTCGATTGGTTCCAGCAGCTCCCTCATGGATCGATCAAGGACTTTGATGATTTCGCGGAGAAGCTGATGACCCAATACGCGAGTGCTTTGGCATAGGAGAAAACGTATTTGACGCTGATGGCCATGAGGCAGGGGGAGAAAGAGTCGCTGCGCAAGTATGTTGCGCGATATAATCAAACTTGTTTGGAGATCCCCACGGCTGCGGACGAGGTGAAGGCTGGAGGGTTGATAAAGAGTCTGCGAGCAGTGCCCTGTCGAACATCCTTAGCCAAAACCCCTACTCGTATGTATGACGACGTTTTGAAGAGGTGCAAGAAGTATATTAACCTGGAGGAGACGGAGGCGGAGTTTGCTAAGTTGGAGGAATTAGCTAAGGCGGAGCCGAAGAAAAGAAAGGCGAACTCGCCCCGAAGGGTGTCACCGGGGAGGAGATCGCCCAGGAGAGAGGGACGTGGCAGGAGTGACCGTGGGCGAGAGGACAGGTGGAAGGATCGACCAGTGTTTGAAGGGAAGCGGTTCCATAATTTTACGCTGCTGAATGCAAAAATGGGAGAAGTGCTGGTGGCTATTGAGAAGAAGATCGAGGACAGGGACGTGACATGGCCGAAATCGAGGCGTGAGGGGCCGACACAACCCAGGTCGAGGAAGTACTACCGTTTCCATAAAGATTATAGGCATACGACGGAGAAGTGCAGACACCTCAAGGATGAGATCGAGTGCCTTATTAGGGCGGGGTATCTTAAGGAGTTCGTGTATGAAGACAAGGCAAAAGGGAAGGATAAAGAAAATGTCGGGAAGATTCGGTGGAGCGGAGTGACCGAGATGATGATGAGGAAGATGAGCCTCGAGGAGGGAGAGGTGATCGAGGAGGCAAAATGAGGCGAGGGAGTAGAGACCAAGGAGGTTAGGAGGATCAGGGCCCTGTGAAGAGGGGGACAATCTATATGATTTCAAGGGGCCCGACTGACGGGGACTCGAACAATGCGAGGAAGGGCAATGTTCGAGCGATGAAAAGAAAGAGAGAGGAGGTGGGGATCACTGCTCGGACACCGGAGATAAGTTTTCGGGCAGAGGATGCAGAGGGAGTGGTGTTGCCCCCACAATGATGCGCTAGTGATAACGGCGGAGGTAGCTGGTTTCGATGTGAAGAGGGTGTTCATCGATACCGGGAGTTCGGTGGACGTAATGTTTTATGATTGTTTTGTGCAGATAAACAAGGAGCTTAACCTTGAGCTGAAGCCGGTGACCACAGCCTTGTACGGATTTAATGGAGGCGAGGTGATGCTAATGGGAGAGGTGAGCCTATCTATTGCCTTAGGACATGGAGCGACGAGAAAGGTGAGAATGGTGAGGTTTGTGGTTGTTGGAGCAGAATCATCATATAACATCATCATGGGAAGGACCAGTTTGAATGCATTCCAGGCGGTCGTGTCGACGTACCATATGACGATCAAATATCCGGTGGGGGAAAACGTTGGTGAGGTCGCAGGAGATCAACTTACCTCGAGGAGTTGTTATCAAACCACGGTAAGCAACAATAAGCAGCTCTCAAGGAAGAAGGTGAAGCTCAAAGAGGAAATGCTGAACCGACCTGGGGGCTCGAGGTCGAGAGAGGAAAAGGAGAAAGCGGATAAAGGGAAGGAGAAGGTGGAGATGCAGCCAGGAGGGGAGATCGAAGAGGTCCAGATGGTGGAAGGATGCGAGGCGAGGAAGTTCCGGATGGGAAAAGAGATCGACGAGCCCCTAAGGTCAAGACTGATCGAGCTGATCAGGGAGTTCACGGATGTTTTTGCATATACGGCGAGTTAACGGGGATAAAGGCAGAGGTGATCGAACATCGTTTGAATATTGATCTGACGGTGAGGCCGGTGAAGCAGAAGAGGAGACACCATGGTGCAGAGATGGACAAGGTGATCGAGCAGGAGGTTGAGAAGTTATTAAAGGCGGGTCATGTTAGGGTTTGTGGAGGATGTGCATTCATTTTCGTGACTTAAACAAGGCATGGCCGAAAGATTTATATCCATTGTCCAGGATCGACCAGCTGGTGGATTCTACCGCGGGGTGTGAGTTGCTCGGTCTTATGGATGCATCCCAGGGGTACCACCAGATCCCCTTGGCTCGAGAAGATAGGAAGAGGGTGAGTTTTGTTACGAGTAGGGGCACTTACTATTACGTGGTGATGCCTTTTGGATTGAAGAATGCGGGTGCGACGTATCAAAGGTTGGTCGATAAAATTTTCAAAGAGCAGTTGGGGAGGAATATGGAGGTGTATGTTGATGATATGTTGGTGAAGAGTAAGGTGGAGGCCGATCATGTGAGTGACTTAAGAGAGACGTTCTCAACTTTGCGGAGGTATGGCATGAAACTGAATCCCGCTAAGTGTTCTTTTGGAGTGAAGTCAGGAAAGTTTCTGGGATATATGGTGACAAAAAGGGGGATCGAGGTCAACCCGGAGAAGGTGAGGGCGGTGATCGAGATGAAACCGCCCACAAAGGTAAAGGAGGTGCAGATCCTGACGGGCAGGATCGCGGGCCTGAGCCGTTTCATATCGAAGGTGGCGGAGAAGAGCGGTCCTCTGTTCCGAACGTTGAGAAAGAGCTCGAAATTCCAATGGACAGAGGAGGCCCAGAGGTCATTCGAGCAGTTGCAGAAGGTGTTGGCAAATCTGCCTCTATTGGCTAAGCCGATCCCCGGGGAGGATCTAGTGCTATATATATTGATCGGGGAAGCGGCAGTGAGTTCAGTCTTGTTAAGGGAAGAGGGCACAGTGCAATTCCCAATCTATTACGTAAGCAAGATAATGCAGGGTGCGGAGAGGAAATATTCGGAGATCGAGAAGTGTGCTTTAGCAGTGGTGGTAACGGTGAGGAAGTTGCGGCCGTATTTTCTGGGCCATAGGGTGAAGGTGAGAACGAATATGCCGCGGGGAGAAACTTTGGGTCGGCCTTCTGGTCGTGTTGTCGTAGGCACCCAAATTAACCTTGCTTGAATATATATAGTAGCGTGAGCAAGGATCGTATCCACGGGGAATAATATAATTAAATGACTGTAACTATGTGATTAAAATGGGGGAGAATTGGTTTTTAATCCTAATTATCTAGTTAATAAGAAAATAAAGAAAGCAATAGTAAACAGTTCTTGAACAAGATATTCGCAAGCAACAGCAAGATGAAGATGAAAGATATTACCAAAGTGCTCCGGTTGAACTGATTTCCACCCCGAATTATTCTACTGATCCTCGATGCAAATATTATCAACTCATAAATACGTAGATGCCGTTGAATGATGAATTCTGACTCCTAAATTGGCTATGCAAAATAAATCCTTCTACACAACCCTTATTACTAAGCAATTCCCAACATCGTGTAAAATTATCCTAGCAATAGCATTAAGAAGTAGAGCCCGACAACACAAGCAACAAATAACTAATCCGTCAAATGCTAACTTGTATAACTATTTTGCCTAAGAATGATAATGCCTAAATCCGGTCAATCACCACACTTAGTTGCTTCTTACGATAGATAAATTATCTAAATCCGACTCAATATCTACCAAGCAATAGATTAAGTGCACAAGACAATAGTTGATCAGGCTACGATCCTAACACAAAATCATAAACATAAACACACAAAACAATTAATACGAAATATGAATTAATAGATAAAAACTAATTAGATCTCACAGTATTAAGTTCGGGGTTTCAATCGTATTCAACCGTAGCAAAAGAGAATTAGCCGCGCAGGGTAATATCTAGCAAAAGTATTTTCAAAAGTCTAGAGAAGAAGAAGTGAACTTGAAGTTGCTGCTCGTCCAAAATCCTTTTCTGTCTGCTTGCGGCTGTTCACCTCACGTGTAGTGTAGGTCTTCCAAAATCTGATCTCCTCATCTTTAATTATGGTTGGACTTTTAATCCTATTGGGCTTAATGTTTACGGGTCTACGTCCAAATAATAAGCTACGCACTGTCCGTCCATACTGACATGGCCATGTTCAAACAAAACCCAGTGCTGCCATGTTGGTTATATGTGCACCATGCGATCTAACTGCACAAAAATATCAACAAAGGTAGTTTCTACTCGAAGACACATGATAAAGTCGAAAACACGTCACTTAAGCACAAATATCCAACACATAGTCCAAATTTTACTATATTATAAACATATATTTTTGACTTATCAAACACCCCCACGCTTAAAACGATGCTTGTCCTCAAGCATAAAAGTCAAATCCATTATCTCAACTCACAATCATCTTCTATCATCCAATGCCAATTCAAAACATAAAGTAAGCATCAACACACAAGTCAAACTTGAGTCCCCATCAACCAACAATTGAGAAATACACCCAACAATCACGTAACTTAAACACATGAAAATCAACACTTCTCACGAGATTCACTCTTGCACTCAAAGTGTATAGGCTATATGTAAATGTACGCTCAAGTCAAGACATCGAAGATTTTTACCATAAGCTTGCAAAGATATCATGTCCAACCACCCAAAATGAATAAGAATAAACACAAAATCAAAGGGTTAAAATTGGGTTGTAATGAGGCTTAGGGTAAGGTGGGATAAGAAAGTTAAAGGCTAACGGGATCGAATCAATCATACAAACTCGTCATAAACCAAGCTCAACCAACATGAAAAGCAAGATAATCATGTGATCTCTATAAGCAACCAACATAGGAATAACCTAGCACAATGCTCTTTCTTTCTTTTTCCTTTTTCTTCTTTTTTTTTTTTTTTTTTTTTTGTCTTTTTTTTTTTAAATACGAAATAGAAGATAAACTAGCCTACATCGGATAACGAGACTACGTACAAGGCACGATCACATCTAAGTACATAATACCATGAGCTCTTCTTTATCCAAAAGAAATTTATATAATTGATTCGATCCAAGGTTCAAAAGATGGCATCAAGAAAAGGATATTATAGCTTATAGTGTGGTTATAAATCAAAGAAAAGTGTAAGGCTCAAAGAGGCTTACTAGTGATTTATGAAAAAGGGTAGGCTTCAAAAAAGAGGCTATAAAGAGAAAAGGCTAGTCCTAAGTACCCTTATTAAGATTTTATGCATTCAATTTCATCAAAGGCGTACACACAGACATGCATAGCAACGCAAGTTCTAGAAAAACCAACTAGTCGAGACATCACACATTCAAGAAAATGGAGCAAAATACTCAATATATGCTCATAGGCTCAAATCTCACCAACAAAAGGTAACGAGTGTTAATTCCATGTGTCTTCTATCACATAATCATCAAGTAATATTCATCATCATGTAGCATCAAGGGCTCAAACAAAACAAGTGTATGGACACAAGAAAAGAGTTGTTCTACTGAATTGGCATAGATGAATTAAAAATGACCACAAGAGAAATAACAATCAAGACTCAACACCATTAAACAAACTTCATAACTCAAAATTCTGTCAAACACTCTTGGCCACATTTCAAATATTATGAAGTAATGCTAGGTAAAGAGACTCACAAAATTTTATTCAGGTGGCAGCTCTCATTGTGCATGAATAATCTTCTATTTCTCAAACATCTGTCAGACCTCCCATTAAAGCTGCTCACGGTCCAAGTTGCTGTGGAAAAAGTTCCAGGTCTCTAATGGCATGGCCATGTCATTTAAATACCAACACCACCAGTCCCAGTGTTGGAACAAAATTCCTGCAACAGAGAACAGACAGAGAAGTATCAGCAACAGAAACAAAACAAAGTCTAAAAAAATAAAAAAAATAAAAAAAAAAAATAAAAAAAGAATAAAAATAAAAATTGGGTTGCCTCTCAAAAAGCGCCTCTTTTTATTGTCGTTGGCTCGACACGAAGCTATCGATTTATTCAGAATAAACGGGGTCCTCAAGACCCATTATTTCTTTTTGCTCAAGCTGGAAGTTCTCGTGATATAGCTTAAGTCGGTGTCCATTGACTATGAAACACTTCAAGATCGACGGACTCCGAATTCAATTGCCCCATGCGTACAGACCTTGCTGACTTCAAAAGGTCCTTTCCATCTCATTCGTAGCTTTCCTAGAAACAGCCGAAGACGTGACTGGTACAAGAGACCTTTTTGCCCTACCACGAATTTCTTTCTCGAAATCAGCTTATCATGAAAAGTCTTCGTCTTCTCTTTGTAGATCTCGGCACTCTCATAGGCATTGTTTCTCATCTCTTCCGATTCTTGAAATTGTAGTTTCCTATGCTCGCCTCTTGCACTTATGTCCAGAAGCTTCAGGACCTCAGCTTTCATGACTTCCAACACTACTGGTTTCCAGCGGCGTTGGGGTTGATGAACAAGTTCAACTTCTATTTCCCATAAAATGTGATGAATGCAAATTGGGGCATATTCTCTTTATGTCCGAGATGGTCCACCCCAACGCTTGCTTGTGTGACTGGAGAACTTTCACGAGCTCATCTTCTTGAGTTTTGGTAAGCTTACTCGAAATGATCACCGGAAATGTGTTCTCTTCTCCCAGGAATATGTACTTGACGTGGTCGGGCAAGGGCTTCAGTTCTTTGACGGGTGTCTGCAAAATAGAGGGTGGAGATTTTTCGTTAGTATCGAAAGAACTAATACCAATAAACTCACCTTTAGCATTGGTCTCTAAGCCATCATCCATGATCACGTTCTTGTCCGATTCATTGGCTTGACCTGGGGCAATGCTAGGTAGTGAGTTGTCTGCTAAATTGCTGATGGCGTCCCCCACGGTATTATCCTCTGAAAGTGAAAAATTTTCCTGAGCCAAATCATCAACCAAGTCAACAGATAGTACGGATTCATCATCACCAGAATACTTCATAGAATTATATATATCAAATTTAATTAATTGATCATCAGATTCCATGCTAAGACTTCCATTATGCACATCAATCATGGTTTTAGACGTTTTTAGAAAAGGTCTTCCAAGTAAAATAGGAGCAGCAACATTGTTGTTCTCCATATCGAGAACATAAAAATCCGCTGGAAAAACCAAGTCTTTAACTTGAACAAGAACGTCCTCGACCAAACCCTTCGGAAACGCATTGGACCTGTCCGCCAATTGAATGACTACCCCAGTTGGACTTAAAGGTCCGAGCTTCAAAGAACTATAAATAGCATATGGCATTACGTTAATAGAAGCTCCCAAGTCTAACATAGCTCTCTCAAAATGAATTCCACCAATGACACAAGGAATCGAGAACATACCTGGGTCTTTGCATTTCGTGGGAAGCTTCCGTTGTAAAACGGCAGAGACATTCTCACTTACCTTAATTTTCTCGTGGCGTTTGAGTTGCTGTTTGCGCTTAACGGTGCACAACTCCTTCAAAAATTTTGCATAGCGAGGCACTTGCTTGATGGCATCTAGCAACGGGATGTTCACCTCGCATCTTCGAAACGTCTCATAAATATCTCGGATAGGCCCGTCTTTCTCATGTCGAACCCATGCCTGTGGGAAGGGTGGTTCAGGTTTGTACTCGGAATAGGTCGGCTTCTTCTTTGCCTTCTTGTTCCTCTCTTCTGCTCCCAGGTCAGTTTCTATATCCAGTTCAGTTTTACTATGAACATGGCAGCAACATGGCCATGTTGGTTATCCGAACCTGCTGCTTCAAACTGCTGTGCGTGTGAATTTTCCTTTATCTGCTCCAACTCTTTGCCACTTACTAAGATCATGGAACTCACATTCTTAGGTTTTACCTCAGGTTGAGAAGGGATCTTTCCACTAACTTGTGCCTCCAACCGATTCAAAGAGGTCGCGAGCTGGCTTACTTGAGTTTCAAGGGTCTGGATGCTCACCTTGGTTTCTTTTTGGAATTGGAGAGTACTGGAGGCTAGTTGATTCACGACGTCTTCTAACGAGATGCCAGAATCAGAGTTCGGGGGCTGTTCGGGTGGTGCTTGTCTGCGAAATAATTGAGGAGGATGTTGCTGGAAACTCCCGCCATGGTTCGGGACGGGCTGTTGGTAAAACGAGTTCCCGTACCTCAAATTTGGGTGATCGCGCCAACCCAGATTGTATGTACTCGAGAATGGATCATATTGCTGCTTCTTTGGAAAGTTCCCATTTGTACCGACCGCATTTGCATGTGCCTCGATTTCATTTTCAATCACGGGACAAGAGTTGGTATCATGATCGGTGGTAGCACATATTCGGCAAGGCTTCACTGGCTTGGTTCCTCCAATAGCTAATTGTTTCACCAGAGTTGTAAGTTCCATTAGCTTTTCCTCTACAATAGAGTTATTTGCTACCCTCCCCGTTTTAAGTGTCACATCGTTACGGGTGCTAAATTGTTGTGAGTTAGCCGCCATGGTGGCAATTATACGACTCGCTTCGGCCGGTGTCTTATCGACAAGAGCTCCACCACTTGCAGCATCGACCATGTTCCTGTCCATCAATGCCAGGCCCTCATAAAAATATTGGATCAGTAGTTGCTCGCTAATTTGATGTTGCGGGCAGCTCGCTCACAGTTTCTTGAAACGCTCCCAATACTCGTACAAGTTCTCTCCATGTAATTGTCGCACTCCGCATATCTCCTTACGTATGTTGGCAGCTCGGGATGCCGGAAAGTATCTCTCCATGAAAAGTCGTTCCATCACCTCCCATGTTTCAATTGAGCCCGATGGAAGGTAGTAAAGCCAATCCTTAGCCGCATCCTTCAACGAAAAAGGGAATGCTCGCAACTTGATTTGTTCTTCTGTGATACCCGTTGGCTTCATGCTCGTGCAAACCAAGTGCAGCTCCTTCAAGTGCTTGTATGGATCCTCGCCTGCATGACCACAAAACGAAGGTAAATAATGAATTAGCCCAGATTTCAATTCAAAAGTAATGTTATCATCTATAGAAGGAAAAGAAATGCAAAGGGGCTGAATATCCAAATTAGGAGTTGCAAGCTCCTTTAATGTTCTATTCGCATTCGCCATCTGGACCACGTCCAAGTCCTTTTCTTCAAAGTCCTCTTCCGAATCACTGTTAATCTCGAATAAGCTGGTAAGTGTCCCCTCGTCTATAGGGGCTGCCCTCCGCCTTGCTTCTTTTCTCAACCTCTTAGCTGTTTTCTGAATTTCTGGGTCGAATTGAATATCTTCGGAAACACTCGAACGCGTCCCGATCATCAACTGCCAAGAAAATAAAAATCAAACTAACCAAGATGTTAGAAAATTAGAAGATAGCAGAGAAAAGACAAGAGAACTAAAAATAATAATAATAATATTAATATTAATATTAATAATAATATCACACAATCAAAGATTTAATTAAAATAATTCCCCGGCAACGGCGCCAAAATTTGGTCGTGTTGTCGTAGGCACCCAAATTAACGTTACTTGAATATATATAGTAGCGTGAGCAAGGATCGTATCCACGGGGAATAATATAATTAAATGACTGTAACTATGTGATTAAAATGGGGGAGAATTGGTTTTTAATCCTAATTATCTAGTTAATAAGAAAATAAAGAAAGCAATAGTGAACAGTTGAACAAGATATTCGCAAGCAACAGCAAGATGAAGATGAAAGATATTACCAAAGTGCTCCGGTTGAACTGATTTCCACCCCGAATTATTCTACTGATCCTCGATGCAAATATTATCAACTCATAAATACGTAGATGCCGTTGTATGATGAATTCTGACTCCTAAATTGGCTATGCAAAATAAATCCTTCTACACAACCCTTATTACTAAGCAATTCCCAACATCGTGTAAAATTATCCTAGCAATAGCATTAAGAAGTAGAGCCCGACAACACAAGCAACAAATAACTAATCCGTCAAATGCTAACTTGTATAACTATTTTGCCTAAGAATGATAACGCCTAAATCCGGTCAATCACCACACTTAGTTGCTTCTTACGATAGATAAATTATCTAAATCCGACTCAATATCTACCAAGCAATAGATTAAGTGCACAAGACAATAGTTGATCAGGCTACGATCCTAACACAAAATCATAAACATAAACACACAAAACAATTAATACGAAATATGAATTTAAAGATAAAAACTAATTAGATCTCACAGTATTAAGTTCGGGGTTTCAATCGTATTCAACCGTAGAAAAAGAGAATTAGCCGCGCAGGGTAATATCTAGCAAAAGTATTTTCAAAAGTCTAGAGAAGAAGAAGTGAACTTGAAGTTGCTGCTGGTCCAAAATCCTTTTCTGTCTGCTTGCGGCTGTTCACCTCACGTGTAGTGTAGGTCTTCCAAAATCTGATCTCTTCATCTTTAATTACGGTTGGACTTTTAATCCTATTGGGCTTAATGTTTACGGGTCTACGTCCAAATAATAAGCTACGCACTGTCCGTCCATACTGACATGGCCATGTTCAAACAAAACCCAGTGCTGCCATGTTGGTTATATGTGCACCATGCGATCTAACTGCACAAAAATGTCAACAAAGGTAGTTTCTACTCGAAGACACATGATAAAGTCGAAAACACGTCACTTAAGCACAAATATCCAACACATAGTCCAAATTTTACTATATTATAAACATATATTTTTGACTTATCACCTTCTGTATCAGGTCGACTAGTGAAATGGGCGGTCGAGTTGAGTGAGTACACGATTGCATATGAGCCTAGGAGGGCGATCAAGGCACAGGCGTTGGCCGACTTCATACAGGAAGGGACGAAAGTAGAGGAAGAGACAGAAGGTGTTTGGCAAGTGTTTGTGGATGGCTCGGTGTCGAGAGTTGGTGGAGACTTGGGCATCGTGTTAATTTCGCCTAAAGGAGACAATTTGGAGTTTGCAGTTAAAGTAGGGTATCGAGTATCGAACAATGAGGCGGAGTATGAGGCGGTCATTAAGGGAATGCAGTTGGCTATGGCCGGAGGAGCTCGAAGGATTCAGGTGTACTCCGATTCCCAACTGGTAGTGGGCCAGTTTCAAGAGGATTTCGTGGTGGAGGAGAAAATGATGCAGAAGTATGTGGAGAAAATGAAAAGGTTGCGAGAGGAGTTCAGCTCGTTCGAGCTGTTGCAGATACCTAGGGGAGAGAACGGTCGAGCAGATCTGTTATCCAAAATTGACAGAATCTGGTCGACTGTAAGAGTAGAAGTGTGACTTTGCTGCACATGGAGAAGAGCGTAGTCGAGTACAAGGTGGCAGAAATAGAAGAGGTCGATGACTGGAGAGCCTCGATATTGAAGGAGTTGAACGAAGGAGGAGCAAAAGTGTTGCGGAGGTTCTTCGAGCACGGAGGAGTATTGTATAAACGGTCGTATGCTGGACTTCATTTAAGGTGTGTTACGCGAGAGGAAGGTCGATATGTGTTAAGGGAGACGCATGAAGGATGTTGTATTGATCATAGCAAGGCGGGTTCCCTGGTGGCAAAAATTCTGAGAATATCCGGCCGACTATGAAAGAGGATGCAAAAATGATGATGAGAAAAAGCTTGCAATGCCAGAAGCACGCTCCACTTAACCATCAGCCGGCGGAGACGATGACTACGATGAGTGCTCCTATCCCATTTGCGCAGTGGGGTGTTGATCTGGTAGGGCCGATGCCGCAGGGAACTGGGCAAAGAAAATTCCTGATCGTGGCAGTGGATTATTTCACGAAGTGGGCGGAGGCCGAACCGTTGGCGAAAATCACGGAGGAGAAAGTCATACAATTTTTATATAACAGTATTTGCTGCAGGTTTGGTGTCCCTAAGGTGTTGGTGTCCGACAATGGAACACAATTCAATGGTAAGCGGATTCGAGCATGGTGCGAAGACATGAAGATCGAGCAACATTTTGCATCAGTCGCTCATCCACAAGCCAATGGACAAGTCGAGGTGACCAACAGAATCATACTGAATAGCCTGAAAACGAGATTGGAGAAGGCGTGGGGAGCATGGGTTGACGAGCTCGCTTCAGTACTCTGGGCGTATCGAACAGCGCCAAGGTCGACCACGGGAGAAACACCATTCAGTCTGGTTTACGGCATGGAAGCGCTACTTCCGATAGAAATCGAGGTCTAGTCACAGAGATCGAGCACATATGATCCAGCACAGAATGAGGACCTGATGATGGCGGCCCTCGACACGATTGAGGAGCTTCGAGAACAGGCCTCGATCAGAGTGGAGGCGTACAAGCAAATGATGCGAGCAGCATATGATAGAAAGGTGAAAGTCAGAAGATTCCAAGTAGGTGATCTGGTTTGGAAAAGGGTGGACGTGCTGAAGCATGTGGGCAAGCTCAAGCCCAACTATGAAGGACCATACTTAGTCGATAAGGTTCATGCGGGAGGAGCATATTCGCTTAAGGATGTGGAAGGAAGATCACTCCCCAGGTCATGGAATGTGGCTAATTTGAAGAAATATTATGTTTAAATTTTTCCTTTTCTTTTCCTTTCCTCTCTTGGTGGAGACTTTTCACAACAATGATGTAACTGAATTCTCAATCTTGATTAATGAAATTACCGTTTCAATTTCCAACACTTTGCCTAATCGATTGTTTTACTTCTATTGTGCATATGTGGTGGCCTATATTGAATGACTGATCGAGGAAAAATCCATCATGACTAAGGCCGAGAGACTGGATGGTCGCATGTAACGACCACCCCTTTGAAGGTTGACATGTGCTCGAAGACAAAAAATCCATCATGACTAAGGCCGAGAGGCTGGATGGTCGTATGTAACGACCACCCCTTTGAGGGTGGACATGTGCTCGAAGACAAAAAATCCATCATGACTAAGGCCGAGAGGCTGGATGGTCGCATGTAACGACCACCCCTTTGAGGGTGGACATGTGCTCGAAGACAAAATATCCATCATGATTAAGGTCGAGAGGCTGGATGGTCGCATGTAACGACAACCCCCTTCGAGGGTGGACATGTGCTCGAAGACAAAAAATCCATCATGATTAAGGCCGAGAGGCTGGATGGTCGCATGTAACGACCACCCCTTTGAGGGTGGACATGTGCTCGAAGACAAAAAATCCATCATGATTAAGGCCGAGAGGCTGGATGGTCGCATGTAACGACCACCCCTTTGAAGGTGGACATGTGCTCGAATACAAAAAATCCATCATGATTAAGGCCGAGAGGCTGGATGGTCGCATGTAACGACCACCCCTTTGAGGGTGGACATGTGCTCGAAGATAAAAAATCCATCATGACTAAGGCCAAGAGGCTGGATGGTCACATGTAACGACCACCCCTTTGAGGGTGGACATGTGCTCGAAGACAAAAAATTCATCATGATCAAGGCCGAGAGGCTGGATGGTCGCATGTAACGACCACCCCTTTGAGGGTGGACATGTGCTCGAAGATAAAAAATCCATCATGATCAAGGCCGAGAGGCTGGATGGTCGCATGTAACGACCACCCCTTTGAGGGTGGACATATGCTAGGAGGCACGTAAAGTCAGAGGGATTCATTAATTCATCAGGATTAATTAAGTGGATGAATGGTGTGGCTTAAAAAATCGGTGAAAATGGTATTTACACATAGCGATAACGCAAGCGGGATAATGAACACATCATATGAAGTGATACATTGACAAGCAGATAATCGAGAGATAAAGAAAATACACAAATTTCAACAAAAACAATATCCATTTAACAAGCAAGGAGTACATCGTTCAGTGGAAATTAAAACTACAATCTTATGAGGCAGCATTTGGATCAGCGTTAACATCAGGATCATTGGAGGCCTGCTCTGGTGGCGGCTCGAGCTGCTGCACCGCGGGCTCAGTCGGCTGGCTTGAGCCAGAGGTCGACCCAGCCCCATCAGTGGACTGGGTTTGGCGAGCAAGGGGAGGAATGTATCCGTCAGGGAGCTTGAAAGTACGCTTCAGCAGGTCGCCTTGACCCACAACAAGCTCGAGCAGGCCTGACCACCAGTCGTGGTCGTCGGGCAGGTCGAGGGCACTTTGATAGCCGACGGAAGCCTTGGGCATAGCATCCCATATGGTCTCCATGTTGAACTCCTCGAACCCGTCCTCGGCTACCTGGACCCCCGCTTGCTGCATTATGACCCCAAATCAGTGGGTGCCATAATCTTGCACGTCCTTTAGATACTGTGGCGACTGCTTGAAAGCAGCCACCACTTGCTCGCGGTAAGCCTGTAGGAAACGTCGACCGGCGGTCGTGTGGAAGACCATTCGCCGGGCCCGAAGGGAAGCCTCGTCGATCAAGGGCTTAGCCCTTTGCTTGAAAGCAACATTTTCACGTGCCCGAGCTGACCTCTTCTCCTCGAGTGCAGTCTCGAGAGCTTTTCTGGAGGCCAGAAGGGCCTCTTTCTCCGCTCGCTCGGCGACGAGGTCCTCCTCGAAGGATTTCAGGGCCCCCTCGAGCGTTTCCTTCTCAGCGGAGAGGGCCTTATTCCGGGCGGCCGACTCCTTCAGCCTTTCGTGAAGAGCATTGGCCTTGACGACCATCTCATCTTGCCGAGTGCCGAGCTGGAGATTGCTTCGCTCGATGGCTGAGATAGACCGACTCGGGCTCGCTAATGTCTGCTCGATCAGCGGCGCGAGCTCGACCATTCCCTATAAAGGCGCATAAAAGAAAGTGTTAGGACACTAACGAGGGGAGGAAAGGGAATAAAATAGATAAGTGATAGTAAGTTACCTGAGCCAGCCAGCGGGCAAGCCGATGGCCTCGATCTCGAAGGGTCTGACCGTCGTTATAGCGGTCAGTAGGATGGTCGATGGGAGGAAGAACATCCCGAAGGAAATGCGAGAATCCCACGCCGTCGAGCGTGGTGATTGATAGCACAGTCTCCTCAACACGGCGACGCTTGCCGACATTTTTGTCCCTCTCGGTAGAGGGACGCTTAAGTGGATTCTCCTCAAGCCGAGTCCGCTTGGGAGGAGCAGGAATGTGGATAATCGGAGTGGTCTAGTCGTGTGACGGAGAGCACGGCGAAGGTGACGATGGCTTCTCGGGCTGTTCTGGTTGCTCGATTGGTTGGTCAGTTAGAGGGTTGGTCGATGATGGTTGCTCGACGGTTACGTTAGGAGGAGGGGAGGTCGAGCGTACAGACTGGGAAGTGGTCGAATCAGCAGGCTTTGAGCCTGACTCCTCGGCAGCTTGTTTCTTCCTCAAAAGAGCTTTCCGCCTAGGCACGGAAATAACGGGCATCTCTACAAAAACGTTTACGCACAAGTTAAAGCCGCAATAGGTACATAATACGTGAGACAAGTATAGTGATGCTCGAGCTTATTTAACGACAATACATACCTGGGTCGCCTTCGATCCGGATAAGATCAAAGGTTTTCTGACTAGGGAGAGGACATGTTTTGTGGGTAAGAAGCCCACAAAAATGCATGAGGTTCTCATCCTCGAGCAAGGCCTTCGACGCAACGGGTTTGCTGTTCCATACAGCAATCCGCTGGTCGAAGAGCGCGTTGGTCGAAGGTATCGAGTACTCACGCGGGAGCTCCTTGAGCCAAGGAGATGGCGCCCAAGGGAAAGCGGGTTTGGGCTCGACAAAGGCGAATTTGTCTTTCCACTTGGGGACGTTTGAGGGAGTGTCTGAGATGAAATGGACATCGTTGCGGCTCTTGAGGTAGATCCCCTGAGCATGTTTTGAGGGTGTATAGCAGTAATGGAAGAAATCTAGGTTGAGCCGACCCAAACGGATGTGACAGAGGATGATGAAGACGGTGATAAAACGGATGGCGTTAGGCGGAAGTTGGTTCAAGGGCATGTCGAGCCACTTACAAAGATCGACCAAATCGTGGCTTAAGGGAAAATGGATGCCGAGTTTAAGTTGGATCTCAAAGAAAGTGTAGCAGTTTCTGGGAGGGTTGTCATAGGTATCTCGGGGGCCCAGAGATACGAAAGCCCAGCTGGCAGGATAGCCAACCTCTTCGGCATCCAACCAGCCAACTATGAGAGAACGAGAGGAGGAAGAAGTCTTCTTAGAAGAGGTAGACACCTTGGTCGACTTACCATTCTTAGGGGCAGCCTTAGGAGAGGTATCGATGGGGATAGCTGAAGAGGCGAGAGGTGTAGCAGCAGTCGAGGATTTCGGAGCGCCCTTCATAAGGTTAGGGGAAGGGGTAACCCGAGCAAAAACGGAATGTCGAGAAATAGGAACATTATCTTCGTCCTTCTCAGCAGTGGCTTCGGCAGCATCGAGAGCCTCTTCAGCGGCGTCAGAAGCCCCAAATGCCGGTCGACGGCGATTAAGAGGGATGTGATCAAGGGTATCCTCATCTGATTCGTCGATCAAACGATTAGGTTGGCGAGGAGGAGAGGAGGTTGCACAGTTGGAAGGGGGTAAAACGCTGATAGGAGTGGGATTGTAGATTTCCTCGACAGAGCGGGAAGGTGAGTGAGTGATAGGCCGGTGGGTGGGGAATGATGATGCGGCGAGCTCATCCTCACCAGAATGGTGGCTTTGCGCGTTAGAATCGACGGAATCTGAAAAGTAAAAAGGAAAATAGAGAGGGAAGAAGAAAAGTTAGGGTTTTGAAAGGAGAGGAAAGGGGGGTCTTTCCACAGATAGAACGAGAAGGTCTCGGGGAAAGGAAGAAACAACAAAGAAAAAACCAAAAATCGACAAAATAAACACACGCGAACACAAAATTAAAGCATAAAAGACTTACTCATAGTTGCAGCAGAGAGCGGTTGCCGGAAATTGCTGGAAGAAAAGATGCCGAGAGTAGGAGCGAGAGATTTGCAGAGAAAGGAATCAAAGGACAAGGAAGTTGGAGATTTGCAAAGGTGAGAAAAAGTCGGAAAATTGACTGAGTGCCGTATTTAAAGGAGTACAGATGAATAAGGTGAAGAGTTAAGGGAGATGACCGTTAGATAAAAGAAGATCCAACGGTGGGAAAACTTAAAGAGGCACAGATAGTGAAGCGGCGCAAATCGCGAGGAGGCACAATAATTAAAGGAACTGAACCGAAAGGACATGTGGCAGGCGGAAATCACGCTGATAATAAAAGGAAATAAAAGGCAGTTATAACGCACTGAAAAATTGACCACGTGGTCGAAAAAAGGTGGTAGCATCAACAAAAAACGATCGAAAGAGGAGGCCAGATGCAAGTAGGAGATCGAGAGGTTGGCAGAGTGGAGAAGACAGCTCGAATTCACTCTTAGATCGAGTCATTTATACTCGACCAGAGTGGGGGGGACTAGATGATATGGGATATTATATGACTAAGGAATAGACCGGCCTACCGCATAGGTCGGGCAAGCTCGAGATAGACAAACCCGCCTTGGTTGAAGGATGATCGACAAAAAGGAAAGAGATCGAGCAGAATAGCAGAACTGGTCGAGGATCCATCTAGTGATGGGGGGCTCGACCAGATCGAGCACACAGCAGGTGGAGAGTAGTCGAGAGCATGGCTTGAACGCAAGAAGGCGCGTGGATGGCGTGAGAAGATCCCAACGGCCTGCGCAGAAGAATAATCTCCCTCAGCTCAGAGGGACATGTGGCGAGAATACATTGGTGCAGAGCGATAGTGGCGAAAGCCACCCCTGACATCTCTGACACACGGACACTATGTGTGTACGGACGGGCAGTACGGGTAGGACAGCTCACCAAAAGCCGGGCAGTTCCTAGGGCAGGTATCTCACTCATATATATATGGGAGTGGGTCTTTTTTTATGACTTACGATTTATCCATTCTTTACTTTGGAAAATTAAACAAACACATATTGACTTAAGCATCGGAGGCTCTTCACCGAAAATCCCCTTCGGTGTGAGAGTTCTGTGTAGGTGCACGGCGTTCTACCGACAAGGAAGAGGAAGGCGGACCTATTTCAAGCCGGTCGGAGTGTTTTGCGTTACCAAAATGTCTCTTCAAGAGTTGATCATTAGAACTGCAAAACTTATACCAACATTTCGATAAGAAATGTTTTAGTTTATTTTTCACCAGGAGTTTCCAAATAGCCATCCATTGCTTTTTCCTGTTACCAGAGCTGCCACTAGATTCTACTCCATTATCTCTCTGCTCTGCTCTGATCCAGATGTTGTGATAAGTAGACTTGACAGAAAATGAGCCTTTCTTGTTAAACTGCCACACATGCCTATCTCTCCTACCAAGGATGGAAATGGGGATCTTTAAAAAGGTTCCTGCTTCAACAGGGTTAAAGGTCTTGTCAATTAATTCTCTATCCCATCTCCCTGTACCCTGCACCACAAGATCACTCACCCACACAAGTTTCTTCTAATCAGACTCAAACTGACAAGTAGGTTTGAATGAGGGAAGTGTGGAAACCCAATGAGAGTCCCATATTTTGGTGTTTTTCCCATCCCTCACCTGCACTCTAATACCCAATCTAAAGATTGGCATCACCCCTAGCCAGCTTTTCTACATCCATGGATCGCCATTTTTGGATTTAGCCTCCAGAAGACTCTCCCTAGGATAGTACTTACCCTTCATAACCTTACTAATAAGAAGGTTAGGTTGGGTCAGCAATCTCCACATTTGTTTCACAAGCAAAGCATCATTAAACACACCCAAATCCTTGAACCCCATGCCCCCACTCTCCTTTGGTTTAGCCAGCACATCCCAAACAAACCAATGAATTTTATTCCCTCCAAGATCATTTTTACCCCACCAAAGTCTAGCAATGTCCCTACTGATATGCTTACACACCCCTTAGGGTAATTTGAAACAAGGCATAGTGTAAGTAGGGATAGCTTCAAGGACAGATTTTATAAGAACTCCTTACTTGCATTACTCAAAAAATGATTTTTCCAGTTGGCCACTCTCTTCAACACACTATCTGTGACATATTTGAATGTATCAATTTTGGATCTGCCTAGGCCTAAAGCTAGGCCCAGGTATTTGGATGATGAAACACAGAGTATACCGTTCAGAATATTACAGATTTCCACTTTGGATCTATCATTAGTGTTCTTGGAGAAAAACATAGAAGATTTGTCAATGTTGATACATTGCCCAGAGGCACTACCATATATAAGAAGGATATCCAGAATTTTAAGAGCATGATACCTATCAGCTTGACAGAACAGGATAGCATCATCAGAAAAAAAAGAGATGTGCAATAACAGGAGAAAATCTACTGATTTTGACGCCACGATACAGACATGCATGCAATCTCTACTGATCAAATTGGATACGGCCTCTGAAAGGATAATGAACAAGTAAGTAGAAAGGGGATCTCCTTGTCTAATACCTCTACTGGATTTGAAAAAACCTAAGACTTGGCCATTAATATTAAAAGAGAAAGAAGTAGTGCTCAGGCATGATGCAATCCAAGACACAAAGACATCAGAGAAACCCATTTTCCTACACACTTTAAACAAAAAATTCAACTCAACCCTGTCATATGCTTTGGACATGTCTAATTTAAGAGCCATGAAACATTTATCCCCTTTTCTTTTACTGTTAAGATAGTGTAGGCATTCATTGGCAATAATCACATTATCAAGGATTTGCCTCCCAGGAACAAAGGTAGACTGTGAGGCATTAATGCAATCACTCAACACAAATTTTAGCCTATTAGCAATAACTTTCGTAATCAATTTATAAATCACTGTACACAACGCTATAGGCCTGAAATCAGAAACACACACTGGATTTTTTTTCTTTGGAATCAGAGTTAGCACAGTATGATTGATCCATTTTGTCATTCAATAAGAGAGAAAGAAATTAGAAATGGCTCCAGACATGTGATCTTTCACAATGGACCAACAAGATTGGAAGAATAAATATGTCATATTATCAATCCCAGGAGATTTTGAAGGTTCCATTTCCATTAAAGCATCTTTGATTTCTTTTTCAGTCACCATGCAAGACAGCCTCTAATTCATCTCCTCTGATATGGCAGTTGGGATACCTTCAAGACTACATTTATCTAAATCTGGATTGGCTGATAAGAATAGTTTAGAGTAATATTGTTCCAACTCTTGAACCACCTCTTGAACAGAGTTACACTTCTTGCCCTTAGAATTGACCAGTTTCTCAAGACTGCTAACCTTCCTTCTTTGGTTGACAGAGGCTTGGAAAAACTTGGTGTTTTTGTTCCCTTCTTTAAGCCACTGTATTCTTGATTTCTGTCTCCAGTACCTTTCCTCTCCAAGATAATCTTTGTGTAAAGCTTCCTTGCCTCTAGCCCATTCATCCCAATTCCTCTGCCCTCCCTGTTGTTCTAGGCTATTTAGTATGGCCTTGTATTTAGCAATGTCCTGAGCTGAATTAGTGACATGAGCTTTCTTACACTGCAGAATTGCCACTCTGACATTTTTAATTTTGCTTTGAATGTTGTACAATTCAAGACCTTCAACATCTAAATTTCGGGCATTAGCAACAATATCCTTAAAACAATCAATTTTAATCCATCTGGAATAAAAAATAAATCTTTTGGATTTAACATTCTGAGCACAAGAGGTCTACAATACAAGCATACTATGATCAGATGAGAATAGAGAGATATCCTTAACTAGGGCCTCAGGATACAAAGACATCCAAGCAGGAGAAAAGAACATTCTATCAAGTTTAGCCTCTATGAAATCATCCCCTTGTTTATTATTAAACCATGCAAAGTGATGCCCTTGGGTTCTAATTTCAGACATGCCCATATCACTAACAAAAGTCCTATGGAAAGAAGCCTGAACCCTAGATCTACCCCCCTTCTTATCACTACTATGGAGGATGTCATTGAAGTCACCTCCAATAAACCACATATCCCCCCAATTGGTTTTAAGATTAGTAAGCATGTCCCACTTAAGATTTCTCAACCAAGGATCAGTACTAAGATAAACAAAAACACCCCACTGCATATATCGCTGCCATTATAATAAAATTTAACCCCTATAAAAAAATCAAAATGGAAAGATCAATGATGGTTATCTTCTCAGACCAGGTAAGAAGCCGACCACCTCTATTACTAGAGGGATTAGAATAAAACCATCTATCACACAATTTAAACTTCCTACAAACAGAAGAAACAAATTTGGCTTTTTTATTTCAGAAAGGAAAGCCAAGTCTGGGAGGTGGACTCTAAGAGCCTCTTTGAACTGGGAAATTGTATAGGCTCCTCCCAAACGTCTACAATTCCACACACATACATTCATTAGAGACTGTGAGACCAATTTGGGTTGGTCTCCACCACCTCATAAATGACTATATGGTTAGCTTTTTTCAGTTTTTTTGGAACATTTTCCAGGCCATCAAACTCTGTGGCATTTTCCAAAACATCTAAAATAATTCTGTTTGAGGTAACCTTGCTAAAAGAAGGAATGCTACCCTCTTGAACAATCACATCAACCTCCATAGGGTTAGGGGAAAGTTTTGTTTTCTTTAAAACAACTTTTCTCCTTTTCTGAACTAACCTATCACCCATGGAACCCGATTGAATGTTCACCTCAATGAGTTGAGAATCCCCCATTGGACTAGTCTCAATAGAGGAGACCCCTAGTTGCTTCCCAACAGAGGAATCAACACCAGGAATTTTCATGGTATGTTCAACATCAGGCACAACAATTTCTTTAGTAACACTCCTTACATCAATGGGTTCACTATCCTCCCTCCTAATATCAAGAGTAGGACTATTATCCTTACCCACAGGAAAATTGGAGTCTAAGTTGTTGTCTCTCGTATTATACTGCTCACTGTTAGAACCAGAACCATTAAATTTAGAACTCCTAGACTCATACAAAAAGCTACTATTAGCTCGCAACCATTCTCCATATTGGCCCACATTAAGCATATCATTATCTAAATCATCTTTTTTAGTTGGGCAACTTCTATCAGTATGCGTCACTATACCACAGTAAAATCAGAAGGATTGGAGATTCTCGTACCAGAAAGTTACCCATTTGTTCTCCTGTCCCAGCTTAACATTGGTCCCTCGGAGAAGATGATCTTTCAGACTGAATTCAACCAGAACTTTGATGATATTTCCATTTGCATTCCCTGCTCCCGGTACAAGAACACCTAATACTTTACCTATTAACCTTCAAATTTTGTGGCCAATTTTAGCTGTTACCCAATGCAGTGGCAGCTCATGGATTTGAACCCAGATTTTAACTTTTTCTTCCGCTGCTGTGAACTCTTGGTTGTTTGGCCTCCACTCTTTAAGAAGAAGATATTTCCCATCGAAAGTCCAGGTTTTCCCTCTTAAAATTTTCTTTTTATCCTCCATTGATTGAAAGATGAATTAGAAGAGGTTAACCCCTAAACTACGGATCGTGAAAGGAGCTTGCGTGATCCATATATTTCCAAGGGTCGTTCTAAGGCCACTGAAGTTCGCCCTTTTCTCCCCATAAATCCTGCCAATCAGACTGTGTTGACAATCTTTCAGCTCCACTGCCACATCCTCCTCGACAATTACAAGCCCTTGTTCTTCCTTTTCAGATAGCTTGAATTTTTTCAGTTTGTCCGCCAGATCTTCCTCCATGCTAAAATGTGAACGGAACCTTCAAAATCAAAGAGATTGACCACAAGAAAATGAAGGGATAGAGAGGATGATAAGCATAAAAGTCAAAACAGAGAAAACAAGAAGCACACAACGAAGATACCAACAAAATCAAAGACAACAAAGAAAAGGGGACAAATGAAAACCCTAAAAAATCTAATGCGAACAGCTAGAATCAGATCCTATGGAGATAGAAAACCCGAATCAGATCCTATGGAGACAGAAAACCCTATATTCTGAAGACAAACGTCCATAGAAAGGACCTAAGAAAGATGGGAAACGACATGAGAAGCGAGAAGGTAAAAACTCTAGACGATCCAAAGGGGAAATCCAATTTCTGGAACTGATACTCTATTAAGGATGGCAGCGGTTCGGGTTCGGATCGGATGGAACCTCAGGGCACCCAAAACCAAAACCCAAACTTAAAAACCAAAACCAAAACCAAAACTGTTTCGGGTGAAAATCCTTCACCAAAACCAAAACACGCGGATACCCAAAAACCAAACGGATACCCAAAAAACCAAAAATATTATAATAAAACACCAAAGACAACAACATAAAATATGATAACTTAGGAAGAGTACCAGACAACCAGTCACAAATTAGCAAGTACCAACGTACAGTACAAGCCATAAAGGTAGTAGAGTACATAGCTAAGCCAAGCCATGTGCCCAGCCCATGTCCAGACTCCAGAAACATAGAAATAGAAGTTCAAGGCCTTCAGGCACACACACATACACACATACTGTCCATAATTATTTAAAAAAAAAAAACACCACTAGACACTTGAGGCATTCATCTTCACTTGAGCCACACACTGTCCAAAAGTACTGCCTAAGCGCCGGCGCCGCCCCTTTGGAGGATCATTCATCAATTATGGTGGAAGCATCTTCATCCTGTAATATAAAAATAGAGAGTAGCTCAGCACTAGAATGTTTAATTTTAATGTAAATTCACAAGGAAACAACAGCACTACCATTTCTTCTTTTTCATCAAGACAAGTCATCAAAGCACCAACAAAAGTTGAATGAGACCCTGCATATATATAGTTTTCACAGTCACAAATTAGTTTTACAACTTGTATACAATAAAGCCACTACTTACAGAAATTGCACTTACCTAACATGTCGTTATGAGACCATGCTTGCATACACATAAGTGCTTCAATCATTGATGGTGCAAGCCTACTACGATGTGGACTGATTATTCTCCCACTAGTGCTAAAGGCCGACTCGGATGCCACCGTCGTCACAGGAATAGCAAGAACATCACGTGCAATTTTTCGTAATGTTGGGTATTTCAGCCCTGCAATTTGCCACCACTGAACAATATCCAAATCTTGTGTCCTAGGCAGCAATGGCTCTTCCAAGTACAAATCCAACTCTGTTCGGACATAAGTGGAGGTCACAGCGGGCTGTTTGGACATATAATCATCAAAAGTGTCCATCCAATCTTCATCATCCACCTGAGGAGGAGCTCTTGGCCTAGTTTGAGCACCATTTGTTGTGGCAACAACCTCAACAGTATATTGGTATTCCAAAACCAGATTGCACAACAACTCTTTCACCTTGTTGACAGATTCATCAGCTACACTAACTGACCCATGAATTTTGAGAAACAAAGCATTCAATAGCTGCAACTTATACCTAGGATCCAGGACAGCAGCAACAGCCATCAAACCATGCACATCTGACCAATACTTGTTGAATTTCTCTTTCATTTTTCTAGACATTTCTTCTATCTTAGGATTATCACTGCTTTGCCACCTCCTAATTGCCAAAAAAATGTTGCATATGTTGGGAAAGAAAAGGTTGGCTGTGACATATTTAGTGCCAGAGAGTAGCTCAGTTACATCATAAAACATCTTCAACCTATCACAAAGCTCTCTAGCAAACTTCCAATCTTCAGCAGATGGAACACATGGAGCACGAGAAGCAAGGCGCTCAAAGACATCTTGGTAAAGTAGTGCAGTGCTAAGCATAGTGTAAGTAGAGTTCCATCTAGTTTTACAATCAAGAGCAATTCTTTTTTCATATTCCCCTAGCATTTGCCTAGCCATTTTCTCAAACCTCTCATGTCTTTTAGGAGTGGCAGACCAATATGCAACACTATCACGCACTTTATCAATTCCCTTCTCCATAACACTCATTCCATCTTTCACAATCAAATTTAAAGTATGTGCAACACAACGCATATGCATTAATTTCCCCTTCAACATACAAGAACAGAGGGGTAACTTGCCTTCAATAGCAGCCTTATTCTTTGCAAGATCATCACCTTCAGTGCCAATCATAGTCTTCATGACATTATCATTGACACTACAGTTGTCAAGTGTTATAGTGGAAAGATTCCTCTTAATATGCCAATCCAAGAGAACTTCATGAAGGACCTCTGCTACAACCTCAGCTGTATGTGGTGCTGGAACATAAATGAACCTACAACAATAAAATATGATAAGTGATTGTGCTGGACAGATTGCTCTCGATAGACAATGCATAACATAAAAACACAAAATGATGAGATTTTATTATTACCTAATAAGAAAACTTTTTAGCTTCCAATCATCATCAAGAAAATGGGTTGTAACTGCCATGTAACCCTTCCTCTGGTGGTTTGCTGTCCACAAGTCCGTAGTAACAGCAACACGAGAACTCAATTTCTTGATATAGTTCACCATACATTGCTTTTGCACTTGATACATGTCAAAGATATCCTTTCTAATTGTGTTTCTAGACACCAACTTGAACGCTGGCTGCAATGCAGCACAAAACCTTCTAAATCCTTCATGGTCTACCATAGAAAGAGGATACTCATGGACAATAATCATCAAAGCAAGTTCTGTTTTAGCAACATCTGGATCAAACACATACTTCTCCAATGTGGCAGTGCCATCCTTTGAGTTTGCATTTAATTTAATAGTAGACTGGGTTAAACCTTTTCTATAAGCTCTAGAGTCACATATAGCACTGTGATTCTTCAAGTGAGTTGTACCATTTCTAGTCTCCCCAGCTAAATGTTTTTTACACCATTTGCAAATAGCTTTCCAAACCCCATTTACTTGAGTCAAATCATAGTCTTCCCATACTGCAGATCTTAGCTTCCTCTTACAGCCAACAGGGGCATCATCTTCTACCTGTATCACATCAATGTTACCTGATCCAGTCACAGGTGCTGCTGTACTCGATGGCGGTGTTGCCGAACCAGATGCAAGACGTGGACGAGTTGGAGGGCGAGAACCCACAGATTGAGATATAGTAACAGCTTGAGATCCACTAGTATCAGGAGGAGTCGACATTGTTGAAACCCTAACAAATGAGAAGACTGAATAAATGGAAAGAAAAAATAGCATAGCAGCTTTGAGAAGTTCAGATCGAGGGAACGGATGCATCAAGGTAACTCATACCTTAGCCTTAGGACTGTGGTCGCCGGCCGCCGGGGACGTGGGCGTCTGCAGCTCCCGCTCGTGCGTCGTTGCGTCGAGGGATGGAGGGAGGGAGTCCAGGGCGGGGCTGCCGGGCGGCTGCCTGCGGGGCGCCTCGCTCGCGGCTCGGCAATGCGCCGCCGTCCATCACCAGTCGAGGAGAGGGAGGGGTCAAGCACAGGAGTCGGGAGAGGAGAAGAGTTCGGTCGGCATTTTTTTTTAGTCGGGATATTGGTGGCGGCGCGGCTGTTGGTCACGCAGGCACGGGAGAGGATAAGAGGCAGAGGAAATTTCCACTTATATAGCTAGGGTTTTTGGTGGGCTTTTTGATGGGCCGTCTATTTTGGGCACCCAACGGAGCACCACGGGCGAAATATAGGATCCGCACCAAAACCGAAGACTTTCGGGTACCCGAAACCGCAAAACCGTGGGTGAAATTTGGAACCAAAACCGAAAACTGCAGAACCAAAAATCGCGGATATCCGAACCGAAACCGAACCGCTGCCATCCTTATACTCTATAGAGAGAAAAATCTCACAAGGAATACTTTTTTTATAAAATGTATTTTTCAGTATTAAGAATCTTATTCATTGCTTAAAATTCAACTCCAATGATATTCACTCAAGTAGCAACTAGTCAAATTAGTATGAAGAATCTTATTCTTTGCTTAAAAAGGGGTAGAATGGGTCAAAATGTATTACTTGTCAAAGCTGGGCGCTGCTATATAATTCACATGGTCGCTGATACCAGTATAGGTGCCTTGAATTGGCAGTATATTACTGAAAGTCAGTCATTTGTGAACAGCTGATATATTATTCTCGCATCATTACTCACAGTTTCTAATTAGCTAGTTTAATTTATTTTGTGAATTAACTTCATATTCCTCTTAATGTTTATTTGATTTTTTGTTACTATAAGAAAATAAAATTGTAAAATTTAAATATTTTGATAATTGCCCTTCACTTTTTAAGTTTGACAATATTTTCAGTCAAATTATTTATAGTACTTCAAAGTAATAATCCCGTTAAATGATTTGGCGTATGAATAGAAAAAGAAACATCAAATATGGAGAAATGGTACCGTGCTCACATTTCACACCTAAGAGCATCTTCAATTGTTTGTGCATTGTCCCATTCCATTGCCACATGGTCTCAAAAGTCCAATATGGCATGTAAAATTTCTAGAAGTCTTTCTACATTTATCTATATTATGTTATTTATTTTATATATTTTTCTCTACTAACTAATTATTATCTTACACATGTCAATTTATTCTACAATTGACATTTACCATTGGATATAAACTATTTTTATTTCTTTTCTCCATAACATACATATAGAAATAGACATTGTGTCATTGGAGATGCTCTAACAATTCCTAAACCAAGAAAGTGGGCATATCTTTCAAAAAGAAAAGAAAAACAGAGGTTCCTTAGTTTAGCTTATATTTATTTGGAATTTTTTAAATACAATACACGAAAGATGGGTAAACTATCAAATCGAGACTTGAAATATTTTTTTTCACAATTCGGGACTTAAATGTTATAAAACTATCATATTAGGTCATAGAATTAACAAAACCCATAACACCATTAAATTGAGAGTTTAAAAAAGAAAAAGAAAAAGAAAAGATTGGTGCTTACTCACATAAAATAATAAGTAGCATTCGCATAATATTTCCAAAAAAAAAATAAATGAAATAGGCTATAGCAAGAAAACCAAGCAACAGCTTCATACGTTCCTTAATTTTCTCCAACAATCTCGTATTTTCCTTAATTTTCTTCATTTTTTTTTTACTTTGTAACAGATTTGGTGTTTTAAAACTTCAAATTAACTCTCAATTTAATGGTGTTATGGGTTTTATTAATTCTAGGACTTAATTTGATAGTTTATAATATTTAGGTCCCAAATTAAAAAAAAAAATTCTTTTAGGCTCCGATTTAATAGTTTACCTATTTTTCTATTGAAAAAACTCCTTATTTATATTATTTTTCATGGTTAGATTTATATAGTTAGGGAAAGAAGTCTGGTTCATAGATGTGAACACTGTTAGACGGTGACTTTAGGTGTGATTTAAGCAAGATTTTATAACAAATTTATGCTCATTTTATTTCTTTATTCAATATGAGACAACTTATATGCAAGATTTTAGTTTTATTTATTTATTCATTTATTTATTTTTATTTTTATTTTTATTTTCTTAACTTTTGGAAGAGGATAGACAATATAGTATTTAAGTTCTTATATTAGCTAGGGGGTTGAACTTTGAATTCTGATATAGCACCCGGAATAGCTTGGTGAACCGATCAGAGTGGTCAGTTTAGTTGTGGTCGGTTAAGAAGAGCTCAGACTGTTTACAAGGTATATTCATGTCAGGGAGTTCCCCTAGGCAGCTCAGGGAGCAAGCAGGTCAAGTTTGGGCAACTCGGATATCGGAGAACCTAGGGAGCTTGGATACTCGATGAGACCTCATGGCCCGATCGTGAGATGGAGGTCGTGGTTGCGACCTTGGCACAACCAATAGTAGGAAGGTACAGAGGTCGTACTTATGATATGGTAACCAAAGAGCCGTGTGTTATGAGTGGAGAGAATCTTTCATGGATAGAAAGTGCGTCTTGTTAAGGAGTGTGTAGATTCTAGAGACGTGGTGAGTTAGGAAAGTAGATACGGGAGGATCTCTTTTATAACTAGTACTCTCTTGCAGGCTAAGCTACCCTTAGTACTTAAGGGTAACCACGTTCCTTTATCTTGCACATTACATACACGCGTTATGCCTAATAACCGATATACTCCCTCAAGCACGTAGTAACTTGAGCGTTAGAGTGTTTACGCAGAGACCCCTCCCGGCGCTTTGCAGGTCACCTGAGCTCTGAGATGGTAGGAGTACGTGGAGATTGTGTGTTCAACCCGGTTCAAAACAACTTTCATATTGAATGTGTGCCGTTTGTGGTAAAAACTCTAGTATTTTAGTGGGTATAAAAGGCTAATCGATTTTTTGTCACAAACTTATACGAAGGAACTTTGAAGATCATAGTAGGCGAGAATTGCAAGAAGAATTTAACCAAAGAGCTGGACGCGGCATGGACGTTGCGAGAACCTGGGACGAACCCTCTATTAAGCAGGTCGGCGTCAACCGACGCATTGGTTACGCAACAGGAGACATTGCTGGCACCCCGCACAGCATTAACGCCGGTGGTGAACACATCAGAGAGATCTCTAGCGAGGCAGAAGCCGTTCTTCAAGAGGTACAAGAGCTAGTAGTGGTTTAAGGTGCTGGAGAGCAGTAACAAAAGGATTCGGAGGTCACTGACCTCCGAAGTAGATAGAAGGTCAGATGGTGAATCTTAGGGCACATGAGGTGCTTAGGGGAGACCAAGTTGTTCAACTTACCAGAGGACAGTTTAACTGGGATATGGCAAAAGTTGTAGCTCGGGCACCAAACCAGTCAGATCTAGCTGCGCAACAACCACAACCTCAGAGGAGGCAGGAGAAAGCCGAAGCGAGGTTGACATCATCACCTTCGCACATATCACGAGGAGCTTGGGACCCTAAGTTTGTGTAGTTGGCAGCCGAAGTACAGGAATTGCAATCTCTGGTTAAGGGTAGAGTAACACTAGGGATCCATAGAAACTCGTTTCTCGATGAGGTTTTAGAGGCAGACTTGCCTAACAACTTCCGCAAGTTGAACTTATCTTATGACGGTTCAACGCATCTGACCAGACACTTGAGGTCGTTCGAGAATGTAGCAGTTCTTCACAAATACAATGATGATGTTTGTTGTAGGGCCTTCCTCACCACGCTAAAGGGGTTGGCGCAAGACTACTTCCATCAGTTACCCGTCGGATCAATACACCTTTGAGAGGCTCAGATCCCAGTTTATTAACCAGTTCTCGAGCGCAAGAAAGCATGAGAAACCTACCTAGCATTGATCAAAATGTGACAAAGAGAAGGAAAAACACTCCGCTAGTATATAGCTCGTGAAACTAAGGAATGTGTGGAGGTCCCCTCAGCTTCCAAGGAGATCATGGTAGAGGGTCTTATCAGAGGCCTTCGACCAGGACCATGCAGAAATTCATTGGCGAAGATGCCGAAGAGGACATTCGATGAGCTGCTGGCTAGGTACAACAATTACTTTAACATAAAATAACCACTAGAAGATGACTTCATTGAAGCTGACAAGACTAAGGTCAAATGGGTCGAGGACAAGCCTCGCCTAAGAGAGAAGAGGTCTCCGAACAAGGAGGAGAGGTCAGAATATCGTGCCAAGTCAGGGTATATGTACGAGAAATACGTGCCCTTAGTCGTATTACAGAAAGAGGTCTTCGAGAAGCGGGACGACACGAGAATCCTTTCCCAACCTAATCTCATTCAGAGAAGGAAAGGGTACGTACGCTCATGAGATGGTACAGATTGTCGATAACATAGGGACTATGTTCATTCGACCAACAATTGTTTAGAGCTAAAAGATGAAAATGAGTAACTCATTCGAGCTGGTCGTCACCTCAAGGAGTTTGTACTAATGGACAAAGAAAATATGGATTACCAGTAGGTCGTGGAAAAATAAATACGGTTAGAGGAAAAGATGAGAGGCATCCAAGAGGAGTCTAATCCAGCTGATTGCCTGAGGTCTACTAATGGGGAGTCTCACAATAAAAGGAAAAAAGACGTATCGCGACAAGGAAGTGGTAAAGGAGGCTGCAGAAATTCAAGTTCAACAGCCTGAGGTCACGCTGAAGTTTTGGTTGGAGGATGTGCAACACATCTCTACCCCTCCAAATCACCATTGGTTATCATGGCGGAGGTCGCAAGCTATGACGTGCACACAGTGTTGATCGACACAAACAACTCAGTTTCCATCATTTTCTTCCAATGTTTAAGGCATATGGACCTAGATGTAAAGATTGAGCTAGTTCATAATACTCTTTATGGGTTTAATGGCAACGAGATCACGCCAAAGGGGCGAGGTGCGTCTACCATTGGCATTAGAAAGACCACCCCTCAGGAAACTTAAGTGTCAGATTCCTGGTGGTAGGTGCAAGCTCGACATACAACATTATTCTGGGGAGACCCTTTCTCAATTCGTTCAAGGCCATAGTCTCGATCTATTCTGTGAAGATAAAACTCCTGGTTGGGGACCAGGTTGGTGAGGCGGTAGGAGACCAGCTACATGTTAGGTCATGTTACCTAGTCATGTTATATAATTCAGAAGCCTAAGGAAAAAAAAAGAGCTTGAGAGCAAGATCATTTCGAGAGCTCTAACAGAGATAATAGACTGAAAAGCTTGAGATCTCATCACAAGACGAGCTCATGGAGATTGAGCTCATAGAAGGAGGCATTGGTAAGGTGACTAGTGTAGGCCTCTGTCTCTCGAAGGACATTCAGATTGCACTAGTTTTTTTGCTAAGAGAGTTCACAAACATTTTCGTATTCTTTGGCAGAGGACCTGATTGGCATAAAGCCCAAAGTCCCTAAATGTAGGTTGAACATTGGCCGAAAGTTAAATTGGTAAAGAAGAAGAAGAGACACTTTGGGGCAAAGCTCGACCTAGTAATCGAGGCTGAGGTCGACAAGCTTTTGAAGGCAGGTCACATTTGACCTATTCAGTTCTTAAAGTGGCTTTCAAACTCAGTATGGTAGAGAAGGGCGAGGGCAAGTGGTAGATGTTTCTCAATTTCAAAGATCTTAACAAGGTCTGCCTGAAAGACCAATACCCGCTACTCTGGATTGACCCGCTCGTGGAATCTATGACGGGGTGCGAGCTGCTCAGTATGATGGATGCCTCTCAGGATACCATCAGATACCCTTGGTGGTCGACGACCATAATAAAGTAAGCTTTGTAATATCCAACGTCATGTATTGCTACGTTGTGATGCTCTTTAGGCTTAAGAATGCTGGTGCGACTTACTAGTGGCTAGTGGACAAGATGTTTTAAGATCAAATCGGAATTAACATGGAAGTCTACATGGACGATATGCTCTTAAAGAGTAGAAGAATTCGGAATCATGTTAATGACCTAAAGGACACATTTGAAACACTGCGACATTATGGCATGAAGCTTAATCCAGCGAAGTGCAAGTCTGAAGTCAGGTTGGGGAGATTTCTAAGTTACCTTGTCATAGAGAAGGGGATCAAGGTCAACCCACATAAAGTAAAGGCGGTGCTCCTGATGCAAGAGCAACTTGAAGGAGGTTCAGGTCTTCAAAGGTCAATTGGTTGGGCTGAGAAAGTTTATTTCCCAGTCTGGAGAGAAGAATTTCAAATTCTTTCGGGCTTTGAGGAAGGGATCTTATTTCGAGTGGAACCCTAAGTGAAACACGCATTTGAATGGCTTACAGAGTTCTTGGCCATGTTGCCACTAATCATGAAGACAGAGTCAAGAGACGATCTTGTCCAATAGCTCTCGATAGGTAAGGTAGCTATCTACACGGTGCTATTAAAAGAGGATGGAAGACAACAAAGGCCTATATACTATACGAGCTGAGTCTTGCATGGCACTAGGCTAAGGTATTCGAAGGTCGAGAAGGCTACATTGGCGCATATATCGATGACCCGCAAGTTGCAAACTTATTTCTTGGTGCATAAGGCCGTGGTCAATACCAATTATGCGTTCAAGGATATCTTAGGCCGAGCTTCAGCCTCAGGAATGACAGTGAAATGGACTATCGGTCTTGGAGAATACAACATTTATTTTGAGGCTCAAAGAGCTATCAAAGCTTAGGATTTGGTGGAGTTTATACATGAGTGAATAGCAGAAAATGAGGTCGGTAAGTGGCAGGTCTACGTTGATGGTTCCTCGGTAGTCGGAAGAGTAGGCTTGGGCATTCTAGTTGTCATGCCTGAGCAGGACCATTCGTTGCTTCATAGCCTCGAACAATGAGGTGGAATAAGAAGCACTAATAAAGGGAATTTAACTCATGGAAAGAAAAGAAGCTCGACAGGTAATTATTCACTTAGATTTCCATCTCATGGTCAAGAAGGTAAAAGGTGAGTATGAGGCCAAGAAGGAGCGAATGTAGAAGTTCTTGAGTGAGGGTCCAGTCATTGCAAAAAGGGTTCACGACCTAGGAGCTAATGTGGATTCTAAGTGGAGAAAATGGTAGAGCTAACCTAATCTCAAAGGTTGCAGCATCCTTGGTCCTGTGCAAATCCAGGTCAGTTACTCTGTTGGAAATGATCTCGAGCACACTAGATCTGGTTATGGAGGTTGAGAAGGAGGGCTGAAGGTCACCATCTGTAAGGTCTCTGCAGAACCTAGTGTTAGGCAAGGACATCCGTGAGGATCCAGTGAAAAGGAGAGCCATGAAGTTTTTACTCCAAGACGGAGTATTATACAAACGGTCTTACGTCGGGCCACATCTGAATTGCGTGTCTGACCAGGAATGGGATTAAATCCTCGAGAAGGTTCACGGAGGATAATGTGGTGACCACGTGAAGGCCAGGGAATTTGTGAGAAGGCCTTACAAGCTGGGTATTTTTTTTACCCAAGATGCGGGCCATGGCACAAGAGCTTGTCCTGAAATGCTTGAAGTGTCAGCAGCACGGTCCCGTTGTTCATTGACATGTGGAGGACATGATCCCCATGACCTTGCCATTGCCTTTTGCGCAGTGGAGGATAGACATAGTAGGCCCTCTAACCCAAGCAACCGGCCAAAGAAAATTCTTACTTGTCACGGTGGATTGTTTCACAAAGTTGATTGAGGTTGAACCTTTGGCAAGGATCACGGAAGTGAAGGTCATGAAGTTTTTATTCACAAATACCCATTGTAGGTGTGCTATCCCAAGGGTGACCCTATCCGATAATGGAGCTCATTTTAAGGGTCGGAAGGTAGCGACCTACTGTGAGGCCATTTCAATTAAGTAGCATTTTGCGTCGGTGGCTCATCCGTTGGCTAACGGACATGCGAGGTCATGAACAGGTAGATACTGTATGGGTCCAAAAGTTAGTTGGAGAAACCTTCGGGGCATGGTCAACGAACTTGGCTCAGTTCTGAAGGCTTATAGAACTACTCCAAGAGCTTCGAAAAGAGAAACACCTTTTAGTATGGTATACGGAACAGAGGCAGTAATCCCAGTTGTAGTTGGCTTCAGCTCAAAGAGGATGTCCACATACCGAGAATCGGAGAACGTCAAGCTACAAAAAGAGGCCTTTGACCTAGTGGATGAACTCCATGATCAGGCCAGGATCAAGCCTGAGATGTACAAATAGAGAATGAGGTTCGCTCATGACAAGAAGGTTCAAGCTCGCAGGTTCTAGGTGGGCGACATGGTATGGTGACAGACAGATTCACTCAAGCATGCCGACAAGCTTGAACTGAACTGCGAAGGACCTTATGTGGTTGAAAGAGTTTTTGCGAGGGACCTACAAGCTGAGGGATTCACAAGGAAAGCTCCTACCGAGACCATGGAACATGGCACATCTGAACAAGTATTACACTTAATTTTATTTAGCTCATTTTCTACTTATTCACTTAATGTCATAAGTTTATTCAGACAAGTTGTTCTCATCAATAAAGTTCAGTTTATTTCTGCTCAATTTGTTATATGTTCTACGATTTAATAGAAATGTCATGGGACAGAACCTCAAGCAAACAAGCCCGGGGGCTTAGGGACATGGTAAAGTATGTCAAGGGGAAGAACGACGAGAAAACGAGCTCAATGGTCTAGGGATATGGTAAAGTATGTCAAGGGGAAGAACCCCGAGTAATCGAGCTCAGGGGCCCAGGGACATGGTAAAGTATGTCAAGGGGTAGAACCTCGAGTACACGTGTTCATGGGTCCAAAGATATGGTAAAGTATGTCAAAGGACATAACCCCGAGTAAACTAGCTTCGGGGCTCAGAGACATGGTAAAATATGTCAAGGGGCAGAACCTTGACCACACGAGCTCACAGGCACAAGGACATGGTAAAGTATGCCAAGGGGCAGAACCCCGATCTCATGAGCTCGGGTGCCTAGAGACATGGTAAAGTATGTCAAGGGGAAAAATCTTGAGCACATGTGCTCAAAAGCCCAAGGACATGGTAAAGTACGTCAAGGGGTAGAACCCTAAGATGACAAGCTCAGGGACTAGAGACATTACAAATTCAGTCAAAATAAAGTACCTCGAGTGGTTAGCGGAGGGCCTAAAAATGCTAGACTTAAATCAAGGGGTAGAACCTCAATTCAACGAGCTTAAGGGCCTGAGTATGTTGCATATATTAGCATGAGATGGTAGAACCTCAAGTGGTTAACTCGAAGTCCAAGAGAACATGAACCTCGAAGATTGACTAAGTTTGTTTGCTTTTACATTTTTAAAGAGAAAATAGCTCGGGTACCTTAACAAAGTTAAAGTTTATGCTTTATTTTAAGAGGTTAGTGATCACATTATGGTAGCTCGAATACCAAGGTAAATAAACAAACAAGCCCATCAAAGTGTATAAAGAGAAAAACATCCATAAGGAAAAAAAAAGGCAAGAAAAATACTTATAATCAAAAGGTTCACGACTTGTTACAAACATTCAACAAAAAGTAATGAAGACCTAAGAGAGATATGGAGTGGAGCCAGAACCCTCGACCTCTTTAAGAGTATCCCCAACTAGGCCCGCCTTCTTCTAGGCCGCCGCCACGACCGACACCCATCACGGATGTTCCACGGGGGCATGAGGCACGAGGTTCCCTTCCAACCCTAGGGTTTAGATAACTTCTTTACGAGTGTAGCACCGTTCCATTCGCCGGTGTACCCCCTGGCCTCGGTCTGAGCCCGAGTGCGATCGGTGGCAATAGTGAAGTACTGCTTGCAGGCCGGGTAGATCTAGGTTAAGAACTCTTTGGAGTGCTTTAAGTGTTTCATTATCTCGAAATGATATTTCTCGAGGAACTAACCACCCGAGAAGAAGGGGATAAAAGAGCCTAACCCTTCTCACGAGCTCGTTGCACCTGCTCGACCATTGAGACCTTCAATTTGACCCAACTAGGTGGTAAGGTCAAAGAGATCGGCGTTTTTATTCCATAACTCGTCATCCTTGGCCGCCAATTAGGCGGGCATTGTATCTATCTTGTTCTTACGCAGATCGTACAACTCTTGAAGACTAGTGTTAGCAGTATGGCTGTTCTAGAGCTCCTCATTCAACTGAGTAGCCTCATCTGATTCACCGTCCAAACCCTCCAAAAATAAAGAAGCTAGGGCGAAAGGGACAAGACAAACAAAAGACATGTTTAATGAATTTCTAAGACTCAAGATGTACAATTATTAAATAAGAGAAGATACTACACATGGACAAGGTGGAAGGTCACATAAGCATTTTGGTGCTCCATTGTCTGCTAGCGGGTGGTTTCTCCCATGGGGAAGATGGGCAAGACATAGGAGGCCTACACACCCACGTGATTGGTTTCGCGAACCGAACAGGATGATCGGCGGTAAAAGGGGAGCAAACGGTCCCCTTTGTTTTTTGGACTGGTTAGCTATCAAGGTCGTTTTGGGTCTGCAGGCCCTTGCATGGAAAAGTTGAGCTCGCTGACCATCGCAGCGGCAACCTCAGCAGCCTTAGTGGCATATAGCTGATCTGTAGTGGACTTTACCTCCTTGAACTTGGGGGTAGAAGCAACGGTAACGGTGCTAAAAAAGTCCTCCGCATAAATAAGAAATAGCTTGACATCGAGGTCAGTGACAAAAGTACTGTGACAAATTATACCTACCAACGTCAGTAATGGGCTCGGCCAAACACGAAGATAGCCAGAAGTGAGAAAGGAGCTTCTAGTCGTTGATGATATTCACAATTTACAGAGGCTGTGTATTCCACTAGGCAATGAGGTCGTTATAATGGGCACAAGGTTTGGGGTATTTTACCTGGCTTAGGAGCTCGTAGAGCCACTCAGGAGAGAAATCAAAGGTTTCTGGTGAAGGTCGAATGAAGTAATACTTGGTTTTCCACTAGGTGATGTTAGAGGGGTAGCGCTTGAAGAATCTAGCGTTGTCATGACCAGAAAGGTAGTAAGAAACTTTTTGGGGCTTCATCCAGAAGCAGGAAAAGCACAAGTCAGGGTCCACCCTTCCAAGCTGAGCTCAACTTTGAATGGTGAACCCAACCTAGGTGCGGATGGAATTGGGAGAAAACTGGTTTAAAGAAAAGCAGTAGAGATGTCAAAGCTCTATTAGGTCTTCTCTAAGAGGTAATTTGTGCCTGGACGAGGCTTGTTCTAGAAAAAAAGGAATAGTAGCCCGCGGGGGGCTAGTCAAAGGATTCCTCGACCTTGGGGACTTTGAAATCCCAGTTGCGAGGGAGCTCAATTTCTTGGAGAATATAGGAAATATTATCGTTTGAGTAAGAGGTGATGGAGTTTGGTTAGACCATCGTCACCAACGGAGAGGTGAGTTCAACCTATTTTCCCTTTACCACAATTACTTGGTGTTTTTGGCCGTTAGAAAGGGGTAAAGCTAGAGGGATGTCTAGTAGTTGTGAAGACGGGCTATAAGGTGAAAGATGGTCGAAATTCAACATGGTCATCAAAGATTTATAAAAGGTGACTATCGCTGGAGGATAGAAAAAGCAGAAAAAAGAGGGGGTAAATAGAACAGAGAAAAAATAAAGCAAAAGATGATCTAAAATAACGTATCCATGTAATATGCCATTGGACGATAATTGGAGGTTGGATGAAGAATTACGAGAAAGACACTATGAATGGCTAGAGTATAGTTAGGTTTATCGAAGGTTTTTTATTGCAGAAAAAAGTTCTGGAATTGATCGAAATGTAAAAGGTGGATAGATCAGATCTGCGCAGCTTTTATAGTGGAAAGAGAAAGCACAAAAGTCGAGGTTGAATGTCAGTCGTTGGATTAAAAGCCATCTGTGTGGTTTGGATTAACCAGGGAAGATGGATTTGTTGAATTCCAAAAGGCGTCAGATCGTGGGCGTTGACTTTTAAAAGAGATCCACAGTGAAGATCGAAAAGAGCTTTATGGTTTTTGAAGAGACGTTTCCTGACAGGCACAATTATCGGGGAAGCATGAATTACTACACTACAACCTGGTACGCCATCTATCCGCAATAAGACATTCTTGCACAAGTCTTGGCATCTCGTCCAAAAATGGAAGGACTAGATGATATAGCACTATAATATCCCGGTGAACTAGTTAGAGTGGTTAGCTCAGTCGTGGTCGGTTCGGGAGAGCTCAGACCATTTCCAAGGTATATTTTTCTGTCAGGGAGTTCACCTAGGTAGCTCATGGAATAAGCATGTCTAGTTTGGGCAGCTCGAAAGTCAAAAAACCAAGAGAGCTCGGATACTCGATGAGACCTCATGGCCCGTAGGCCGTGAGGTAGAGGTCATGGTTGCGACCTAGGTACCACCGACAGAAAGGTACAGAGGTCATAGTTACGACCTGGGAACAAAAGAGTTGTGTGTCATTAAGGGAGAAAAATTACGTGGGAATGAAAGAGTTGTGTGTCATTAAGGAAGAGAATCCTTCATGGATGCAAAATTACATGTTGCTTAGGAGTCTGTTGATCCTAGGGACGTGGTGAGTTAAGAAAGTAGATACGCGGGGATCTTTTCTCTAACAGGACTCTCTTGGAGGGTAAGCTACCCTAGGTATTTAGGGGTAACTGGGTTCCTTTATGTTACACATTGCACACACGTGTTATTCAAACATATAACCAATTTACTCCCTCAAGCATGTTCTAACTTGTGCATCAAAGTATTTACGTAGGGACTCCTCCCAACGCTTTGCAGGTCACCGAAGCTCCGAGCTAGTAGGAGTACATTGAGATTACGTATTCAACCCGGTTCAACATACGAGATATAGCAAATTGACTCAAAACATATTTGGTATACAATTACAAAAATTGTACATGTAATTGCTGAGGTAAAGAATGAGGGAGGGTTAGGATTTAAAGATTTTCAGGCCTTCAATGAGGCTCTGATTGTCAAGAAAATGTAGAGGGTAATGACTGACCCTAATACTTTGATGAGTAGGGTTATCCATGGTAGGTATTTTCACAAGCAAAAACTGATGGAAGTTTTAAAAAAAAGTAGTGATTCATGGCTTTAGAAATGTTGGTTTAGATGCTAGGGTTTCTCTAAGGTTAGGGGTTAGATTTCATGTAGGGGATGGCAATGTTATTGACATATGGAATTCCCTTTGGATTCCAAAGTCACTAACTTTCATACCTGTATGCAATTTTTGCAGAGTATAAACAACATTTGTCAAATGTGGCAGATCTCATTATTCCTGGGAGAAAGCAATGGGACAAATATTTAATTTGTCAAAGTTTTCATCCTGTTGAGGCTACCAACATACTTCACATTCCTATTAGTCAATGTGGAGTCAAAGATAAGTTAGTGTGGCATGGCACCAAAAATGGCAAGTTCAGTGTTAAGGAAGCATACCAGGAAGTTCTGAGGAAGAATGTAGTCAACCACATGTAGGCTGAATCTAGCAAAGGTGGGAGACAACAACAAGCAATGTGGGGTAAGACTTGGAAGTTACTTATCAAAGGTAAGGTTAAGAACTTTCTCTAGAGATGTTGGCACAGTTGTTTGAGCACAAAACTCAACTTGAAAAGCAGGGGAATGATGCATGATACAATATGCAATTGGTGTGGGAGTGATGAAGAATATTTGGGGCATATACTGTTTAGATGTGAGAGGGCTTAAAGAAGCTGGAGGTTAGCTAGCGTGTATTGGGATAATCTGGTGGATGATCAATTGACTTTTATAACTTGGTGGGAGGAAGTCTGTAAAGTTAAAGGGAGATTAAGTGGTACAGATAGAATATCATTGTCTTCCTATATTATGTGGTGGCTATGGAAGACAATAAATGATTGAGTTTTTAGACAAGAAAGAATTTTAGAAGTTCAGCTAGTTGACAAGGGTAAAATGGAATGTATTAAGTTTGAAAGTGTGCAAAGGGTAGGCAATAAGTCTAGTCAAAGGAGTTTAAAAGGGGCAGATACTTTAAGCTCTGGGGCAGTACATGGAGTAGGGGTTCCAAGTGAGGAACTCAACTAGGGTATACCGAGGAGCTGGGGAAAAGGATAGAGGTATAGCCTTTGTGGGGGATATTGAGGTGGCAAGATGGACTGATGAGAAGGATGCAGGAAAAAGATCAGTAGATGAACAATTGGAGTAAATCAGGGATTGGCTACTGAGGGGAACCACATTAGGCTGGACTCGAGTGCAGATTGTTGTGCAGACAAAGCTGATGGCCAAGCAACTTAATAACCTTTCCTTGTTTTCTTCAGTTTTTTCAGTTGTAATTGAAGATATTTTCTTGTTGCTTAAATCTTTAGCGTATGGTATTTTATTTTTAGATTATCTTGATTTTGTTTTGGTATGTAGGGAGTGGCCATGTTTGGTCCTGTAGGAAGCTCATGTGGAGTTTCCCTTCCCCTTGTCAAATCCTTAGCAAGTTTCCAGATTTAGGAGGAGATTGTAACCCGTTAGTTATACGTTCGTGTACATTTTGAGTTTATGATATGCAATTTATTGTTGAAAAAAGAAGATACAATTACAAAAATCACAAGTAAGTTGTGGAAAACTGTAATAAAAGAAATATCTTTGTAAATTCATAGCCATTCTACCCCTATGATTTGTTATATAAAAAATTAGTAAATTTATTTTCAATACCGAATCCAATCCAACGCAGTAATAAATAATCTATAGTCCCAGTCTCCATAGAATCCTTCAGAAATCATGAAGCTTAAAAGGACAAATTGGTCAACGCAAAATCGTATTTACAGGTAATTTAGTTGGACGGACTTGCACGGAATAGTACATCTGTTCCTTACGGTAGTATCTTCCTTTGCTGTCCCACGCATTAATAATAAAACACAATTCATATTTTTTTTTTCTTATAATATAACTATAATCTCTTAATTAAAAATAAAAATTGACACGATAAAGGAAAACCTCAGTTTTAGGCTAGCCCCGCGCTTTTCTCTCTCCTCCTCTCTCCGAAGAAATCATCTCTCTTTCATTCTTCTTCTCCACAAATTTTCCTTTTTACTTTAGATATATATAATTAATGTCTGCCAGAATTTTTCTTTCTTGATTGCCCTTTGAACTTCACGAAAAGGTAAGTATGCGGTCAATTTTTCTGGGTTTAAAGTCTACGGCAATAGATTGGGGTCGTTTTCTTTATTGCAATTCCAATTATTTATTTGGTATTATTTAGCTAGAGTGGAATTTTGATGTGAAATCATTTTTGTTTTGGAATTTTTTTGAAAGTCAAATCTTTATTTTTGGTCCATTCAGTATTGGTGTTTGTTACGATGTCTGTTCTTTTTCTAGGTTTGCTATGTTTTCCAGAGTAGGCCTTGCAATAGACATTTGGTTTTTAAGTGAAATTTCTTCCACCAACTCCTTTCTGTGTAAAAATTCCACGCCTTAATTTTCATATTTTCGTTAAAAAGGGCTGAATATTGTATTATATTTTGACCTTATATTCTATAAATCGTGGTGCCCGTTGATGATGATAAAAAGTTTATTCCCCAGGAAAAAAATCCTAGGAAAAAAAAAAGAATAAATTCTTGGCAATTTCAGATTGATATGTTGGAATTGATTTTGATCTGATTTTCCTTTATGTGTAATTTATTAATTTGTGTAAAATCATTTCATTGAAACACTGTTTGAAGATCAGGCCTTTTGCATCCAGCTGAAAGAATGGATGCGAAAGGGAGCGAATCCGAAATAATATCATCTGAGATCCTTGAGGACTCCAAGTCGAAGGGTTTAGCGGCTGCCCATGGGAGCATAAGCAGCAAGGACATGATTTTCCGGGCAGATAAGATCGATCTCAAGAACCTGGATTTGCAGCTTGAGAAACACTTGAGCCGAGTTTGGTCAAGAAACACAGACAACAACGAGAACAAGAACAAGCCGAAAGAGATTTGGGAAATCGACCCCTCCAAGCTCGAAATTCGATACCTTGTGGCTCAGGGGACTTATGGGACGGTGTATAGGGGAACCTATAATTCTCAGGATGTTGCTGGTAAAATTATTTTTCATATTTTCTGCGGTTTTATTTGATTTTGTAGGGTAGTGGATTAGCTAAAATATGTTGGTTTCATGTTGTGCATTTATCCTGTTGTATGGTTTATCCTTATTGNATTTGATGTCTGAAGAAAGATTTAATTTGGTTCTTGATGTCATGTTGTTTGGTTTATGCTATGTATGATTAATGCGTGGAGCCTTATGATTTCAAACAGATGAAATTGCATCTCTTGTCTTGGTTGACCTTAATCAATATGTAGTTTATTCAAAATGTGGTGAAGAGACTTTAGGCTGCTAGGATTGGGTTAGGCAGTACTTCTGTCCTTGGGGTTTCGTGCTCGTATATGATTCAATTTATTGTTTTATTTTTCTGTACTAAACCTATTGCTAGTTATATGCATACATTAAGTGGTTGTTGGTATACATTGTACACTGGATCTGCATCATTAAATTTTATCCTCTCTTTTGTTTTTTTGGCCTAGCTAGTTTTTTTCCTGTTGAGTTTCTGTTGTCCTACATTTTTCTATTTTGTTTTAATTATTTGTTTCAATTTCAATATCGTGTTCTGATAATTTCCGTAATAATTCTGCACGAGTTCAAACCCTGCACAGCCGAAAACGAATATCGCCTGCTTTAACTACTTGTTCAACTCGACAAGCTTTAATCCTGTTCATGCAATACAAAAGCATAATCAGAAACATATGCAACTTTTATCCATTAGTGGTATATGAAATAAAAACAAAATAAAGAAGTCAATCTGAAGTCTGCTGCTTTCCGGAATGTTTCTGTTCAGCCCATAGTGTTTTCACTTTTCAGATAGAAATAGTCACTATTCTCTGAACCGTTATGTCAGTTTTCCCCTGTTTTGTCGTTTTTTTTTTCCTCTGACAAATACTAATATTTCCACATCTCTGTATATTAAAGTGAAACTATTGGATTGGGGAGAAGATGGCATGTCCACAGCTGCCGAGACTGCCGCACTTAGAGCCTCATTTAAGCAGGAAGTTGCTGTCTGGCACAAGCTCGACCACCCGAATGTCACTCGAGTAATTTATCTTTTTAGTCCTTTTAAACATCCCCTGATTGTCATTCTGAACCAGTTAACAATTGTATCCTGCAGAACAAGTGCCTTTATTTTCACCTAGTTCTCTTATTATTTCTCTCATGATCCCATTCCCATGTTAGAGATCTTATTGCACCATTTTTCCTTTGTTGTCGTTATTTTCTTCTCAATTTACAGTTTATTGGTGCTTCGATGGGGACTTCGCAATTTAAAATTCCTTCAAAAAACCCGTCCGAGGGTTTTACAACACTACCCTCGAGGGCGTGTTGTGTCGTCGTGGAATTTGTTACTGGTGGGACCCTCAAGAACTTTTTGTACAAGAACAGGAAGAAGAAGCTCCCTTTGAAAATTGTGGTCCAACTTGCTCGGGATTTATCAAGAGGGTAAAAGTATCATTACCCTTTTTACATGTTTTTGTTTATTCAAACTCTGTCCGAGATTTCTCATGTGTGTAACTATCTTGTACAACTAACTCTATATATATGCAGACTCAGCTATCTGCATTCAAAAAAGATTGTGCATCGTGATGTTAAAGCTGAGAATATGTTGTTGGATAATAATAAAACATTGAAAATTGCTGATTTTGGAGTGGCTCGTGTTGAAGCTCAGAATCCTAGAGACATGACGGGTGAAACGGGAACTCTTGGCTATATGGCACCCGAGGTAATCTTGCCTGACTTGGTTAAAAGTAGCATAAACAAAAACTAGTTGAGAATTCAAAGTTGGTAGTGTTAGCAAGTGAAAATTGGGTGTTCGGTAATAAGCCGTACAAGGATTTTATTTGTGTGAAAAGCAAACCAGAAGGGTAATCGGATATATAAAACAACTCTCCTCATACTTTTAGATTATGATTGTAATACTTCTTAATCTTAGGCACAAAATCCCCTCTTTAACTTTCCACTTTTTTCTCCTCCCTTTTAGGTACTAGTATAGTGCACATGTGATGCACGTGTTGGCGAATGTTTTTGGCCCGATTAAGTTTAGTACCATAAATTTATTATTTTATTAAACATATTTTTGTAGGAACAAAATAAAATACAGAACAAACGAGCTCCTAACGTTTTTTATTTCAAAATTAATATAATGTTGTCCAATGAAATAACATATTACAACCCCCAACAAAAAAATATAAACAATGAGTCTGTAATGAAAAAATAAACCAATAAATAAATAGAGACCTAATGTATATTATAAATACATTATTTTTTTTATTTATTTATGTTAGATGATTCAAGAGTAATTTTCTTTATTTTAGTTTTGAGGTTCTCAAAATATTAATACTCGTTGGAACCCAATGCAGCAATAGTATTGCAAAATTCTTATGAATTCATTTGGCAAAACGTACTTTATTCAAACACTTAGAATTATTCTGGCCGGACATATACTCTAATTTTCTTTATAAGGTATTTCTACTAACAGTCCAATATCTCTGTGAAATAACCTATTGTGTGAGTAAAATTGCTGATAGTTTTTTTAATCATTGTATAAACTAGTACATTACTCTCTTTTCATATATCTACAAATTGTTACCTACCCGATGGAGGCATCGGCCTATGGGGTGAGAACGGATTACATCTCCAAATAAAGTTGACTTTCCAAAATCTTGGTTACATGTGTTTCTTACGCTTAATTATTTTTTTAAATCATAAAAATTAGATCACATTTATATGTACTGCGTCATTTTATTGTACGTATTTTATACAGTGATAATGTTATCAAAATGTTTTATTTATCAGTCTACTTGTAATAAAATAACGTAAGATAAAATACTATTTAATATTATTATTTATTTATAATTATAATAATATAATTGATAAAATATATTATACTGATCATAAGATTAAAAACTTTAGGATTTTTTTTTTCAATTATGATAAAATATTAATTATCTAACTCATTTTCATATTTATAAATAATATATATTACAACCATTACGGTGATCCCTTTCAAGCAATAATTGAATAATAGTTTAACATACAACTCATTTATTTTTCCTTTATAATTCACATATTTAATGTTGGTAATAGTTGTACATTTATATTCATTTTATACTTTTTTTAGTATGAATATTTCAAATCTATGTAATAAAATTATACCTTATTTTATACTTAATAAAATTGATTTAACATGGATTTATAATTTATTTTATAAGATACTTCTAGTTCCATATGATGTGGTTCAAATGAGAACCACATCATATATATCAATTTTTAATTGTGGTTCAAATGAGAACCAAGTCTTACTGTGAGAACCGTGAGAACCACTATTTTAATTGTAAGTAGTGCTATTATTGATTGTGTTTTTGTGCTATTTTTAACCATGGTGTACTTTATTAAAAATAACAATACAATTTATATTAATATTTGTGAAAATGATAGCACCATGTAACAGTTAAAATAGCATCATATACTTTTAAAATAGCATCAAATACAGTTCTCACGGTTCTTACACCAGAACTTGTTTTTATTTGAATCAACCCCCAAATAAATATATATATATATATTATTTTTACTTTATTTATAATACATTGGTCAAACTAAACATCATTGAAACAGAAATAATGTGATATATTACGTATAAAAAACGTAACAAATAAAAAAAATATCAAGTATTTTAAAATTGAAAAAATTAATGGTAGGAAGTAATTATATCTTTTACTAAAAAAATTAATACTGATATACCAATTTTTAATGCAAAAAAAAAATACTATTTTTATATACTTAAAATGTCTAGTTAAATAAATGTGCATCTTAAGTATGTTTTATATTTCTCATAACTCAGCTCCATTTTATATAAGAAACTAATTAATTTTATTGTTTTTTTGACTTTTTAATTGAATTCGAATTATAAGCTTTCTCATTTCTCATTATGTATAGTCTTATCTTTTTATTACGAAAAATATCATTCTTGCCCCTTGTTTAGTTATTAACAACAACATACCCAGTATATTCCCAACAGGTTGGGGTCTGGGGAGTCAATTGTACGCAGACCTTACCTTTGTAATTATACAAGGAGGCTGTTTCCGTAGCGACCCAAGGTGCATTGCGCCGTTTGATATATATATATATATATTTTATTTTTTTTTTCTAGAAACTTCACTAATAGAAGAAGCACTAGAATTTAATTGAACCATTTTGATCTAGTCCATTATTAGCACTATGCCAGGAGAATTGTCAAATGACTCTTCAGCACCATTTGCAATGGACAGACTTGTTTAGTTATTAAATAGTAATAAAATAATTAAAGAATTTTCAACCTAGATTTATCTTTTTTGTTTTGAAAAAATTCTAATTATCGTAAGTGAAATGATAATTACATCGAATATGTTATATTTTGTATCATTATTAATAATTTTTTTATAATAATTCGTGCACACGATATTATATCTAATGAAAAAATTTTATTGATTTGGAGCCCTATGTTTACTACAACAAAATGAATGGAAATTTCACTGCAATGGAATTTCAACGACAAATTCTAATGAATATCGCAATGTTATTACTCCCATTTGAATTTTCAATGAAAATTTTAACAAAAATATTTCGTTGGAATCATGGGCAGATCCATGTTTATTTAATAGGTCCGACACAGACCCTCATTCCAAAACATATAGCATAAGGTATCTAACAGAAATTGTGGGAAATTTTTTATAATTTTAACCATGCCCCTATTTAGAAAATAATATTGAAAGAAAGAAAGATACATAATGAACTAATTTACAACTCAACCAGTTATAAATTAGTTCAACTCATAACTTTATTAAGGGTATAACATAAATGCAGTATCACAACTAAAAGGAAATATGATAAATTTTAAAATTTACAATTTTATCCTCTATTCTATTTTTATAATCTTGTTGATTGCTCCTAAAATCTCTTTTCAACATTTTTTTTTCTCTAACTTCAAAATATATTTTTTTATGTCTTTTTTAACTAATTTATATGGAATTATAGTTATACATTCATAATTTATAAGTTCATCAATTATATTGTTGAGTCAACTATACTACAACAATACATTTTTTGTTCATAGAAAATTATTATTTTCGATGGTTTCTTATGTTGAATTGAGAAAAAATTAGTTATTTTCGATTATTGAATATATTCTCCATATCAGTAGTTAAATAAGTTGTTCCACTTTTCTGATGATTTGTTAGATTATGTATATATTTCTCATGTAAATAATTTCAGTGAAATTTTAGTTATCTTCTTAATTAAAGTTAAGTATATAACTTTGAAATTATTTATTATATATAAGTTATCCCTCAACTAAATCGTCATTTTTACAATATTTATCTATAGGTAAATAAGGATTCTGCTCCCCTACTCACGGTGGGTAGGGAATTAATATGTCCACTGCTTATGTGGCATGTAGGGCATAAGCAGTGGGAGAGAATTAATATGCCCAATGTGTACATGCCACATAAGCGGTGGGCATATTAATTTCATGTCCACCGTGGGTAGGGAGCAAATCCGAGGTAAATAAATAGTTTAAAATGTTTGGATACTTTATAAGTATTTATTATGCTATTTTTGTTTGATCAGTTTTTTTAAAAAGAAATTTTATATATTGGAATTATAAATATGATTTTGATTCTACCATTAAAATTATATAAATTAAGGATACAATAAAAACCATAAATGAACGTGAAGAAACTATAATTGTGTATGTTAATTAAGAATGAAGAAAATGATGTATTTGTACAAAAAAAAAGGAGAGGTGGTGAAATATCCTACCTGAGAGGGGGTGAAATACCATATTGTTTGTGTTGGCTTTTATCCTAGACATATCAACTAATTGACCTAACTAATGTAAGTGTGGTAACTAATCTGTTTGTTGGTTTATTAATTAACATATAATGATATATTTTAGTTAATTATTGAAAGAAAGAGTTCAAATATTTTAAGTGTTAATAATTAAAATATTACTTGATATTAACCACCTAACGGTCAGGGAAAAATTCATTATATATATATTGGCTTGAGGACCAAAATTGAAAAAAACAAACAAACAAATAATTAAATGACGATGTTTGTGGGATGAAAATTCAATCTAATAAGACTAAGGTGCAATTTTTAATTCTCATTCTAAATACAAGAATTTATTTTTCTTAAATAATTATGTACTTAAATGAATTGTTCTACTTTTCTAATTTGTCAGATTATCTATATATTTCACTGTGAATGATTTCGGTAAACATTTTTATTATCTTCTCTTAATTAAAGTTAAGTATGTACCTTTGAAATTATTTATTATATACAAGTTAGCCCTCCACTAAGTTGTTTTTTTATCTAGATTTATTGTTTTGTTAAAATTGTAGATAGGTAAATAAATAATTGAAAATATTTAGATTCTTTAAAAGTAGTTATGATGTTGTTTTTGTATGATCAATTTTCTTTAAAGAACTTTTATATATTAGAATTATTAAATATGATTACGATTTTACCATTAAAATTGTATTAGAAATAAGGATAATAGTACAAAACAACAATTGTATATGCTTTTAAAGCTTTATTGTTTGGGTTGATGTTGGTTTGATTTTTGGAAGATATGGAAGAAAAAGTTTGTGAGATATGTGGAAGAAAGCAAATTTGTGTGAGTAATAATGGTGCAAGAATATTATGGTTGATTTTTAAGAGATGTGGAAGGTTTTCTTCGTGTATTTGTATTTAATTAATTAAATATTAGTTAGTAATTGAAAATATAAGATAGGATGAGTATTAGGTATTATTAATTTGCCATAAAAAATATGTCAAAGTAAGGATTTTAGATAGTTCATTTTTTTGCAGAACAATTCGTCCTTTATAATAGTATAGATAGAGGATTTTAGATAGTTCATTTTTTTGCAGAACAATTCGTCCTTTATAATAGTATAGATAGATATAGATTGCAAACATTGTTATGGCATGCTATGATAATATTGATATATGTATGATTCTCCTCGTGAATTTAGTGATGTTAATGTGGGTGTGATATTGTTATCAGGTACTGGACGGAAAACCATATAACAGAAAATGTGATGTGTACAGCTTTGGAATATGCTTATGGGAAATATACTGTTGTGATCTTCCATACACAGACCTTAGCTTTGCGGAAATCTCCTCTGCTGTTGTTAGACAAGTACACAAACTCTATCCTAAATTATACATTTTGATTCTCCACTTAAATTAAATTCATGGTTGGTGAATACATATTATTTTATTTGTTTTGAAAATTCTCCTATAAGAAATGTTTTGTTACAGAATCTGCGGCCTGAAATACCTCGGTGTTGCCCGAGTTCTCTGGGAAACGTGATGAAAAAGTGCTGGGATGGAAACCCTGAGAAAAGGCCAGACATGGATGAGGTTGTGAGATGGTTGGAAGCTATAGACACAAGCAAAGGAGGAGGCATGATACCTGAGGACCAGGCTGCCGGCTGTTTTTGCTTTGCTCCAACTCGCGGTCCTTGAACTCTTCTTTTCTTTGTCTACAATTGTATTTTCTTATTTTTATGTTTTGCCTGGGATAAAATAATTTTAATTTAGTTGTTGATCAATTGATAAGGAGTGAGTGAGTTCTGTTGTTGTTATTATTATTATTATTATTATTATTATTATTATTATTATTATTATTATTATTATTATTATTATTTTGTGTTTGCTTTAATGGATTAGGCAAGTTAAGTTGGTTTTAGGCAAGATAAGTTGTCATGCATTTGCCTGCCCACTGAGGTAAGTTTCAACTTGTGATTCGATTTGGTGTATAGTATCATGATACTCAATCCTCCTAGGTTAGGTGGTGGTGTGATACAATTTGTCCAGAATTAATTTGCACTAGTATTAAAATGTCTCCTTTCATTTGTCCCTGAATTCTCGAGACGAATCGCCTGAGAAGTCGACACCCACTGCGGATGCCTTTCGATCTCTTCCATCTGGCCATCATCATCATAGAATTTTCACCAATTCACACAAGTAGAGATTCCACAAGGAATAAGACCTAGATCTCTTCCATCTGGCCATCATCATCATAGAATTTTCACCAATTCACACAAGTAGAGATTCCACAAGGAATAAGACCTAGATACAGATATCTTCAAAACTTGTGTGTAGTTTGGTTACCATTAAAATGAAACTAGAAAAAAGAAATGAGTGAGAAGAAGTTATTCAAGGACCGGGCAGTTGAGTGAAACAGTAAAATGAGAGTAACTAAAATACGGAAAAATTGCAATCGTGGTCTTGTTATTTTGACACGGTAGCGATTTTAGTAATGACATCCTTATTTATTTTTTTATTTATTTTTGTGTTTTAATCTTATGATTTAAACTAGTACGTGGTTCGTGTGATGCACAGGAAAATAATATTACGATTGTTTCCTAAGTTAAATATATAAATGACATTAATTGTAATTCACCTATCGTTTTCAAAACAGGACCGATTTATCGACCAGTCCGATTTACTTAGATAAAATATTTGTTTGTGAACCGGTCAAAACCAACTATTGTGTCGTAAGTTAAATATATAAATTACATTAATTATAATTCACCTATTGTTTCCAAAACAGGGCCGGACCGAACAGTTCGACCGAATTGACGGAGAACCGATTTATCGACCAGTCCGATTTACTAAAATAAATTGTTTGCTTGCGAACGGGTCAAAACCAACGATTGTGTCATAAGTTTAATATATAAATAACATTAATTATAATTCACCTATTGTTTCCAAAACATGACCGGACCGAACAGTTCGACCGTATAGAACGTGAACCAGTTTATCGACCAGTCTAGTTTACTTAAATAAAATGTTTGCTTGCTAACCAGTCAAAACCATCCGGTCGAACTGGTAAGAATAATACGATTTTTTAAATATATTGTTATATATTTTTATCATCGAATTTAAACGTGTGGCTATTATTTTTGCATCAAAATTTTATTTATGTGATACGATTTATTCTCCCAAAATTCTAGATATTTATGTTAATAATGATATTCGTCATAAGTTGTCGATAAGGTATGTTTCCAAAAAATATTAAAGAAAAAATGCAGGTACATCCTATACAATTTTTAATTTTGAATCGAGACGTTCTTTCTAAAAAATAATGATACCTATTAATAAGATCGTATAAATTTTAATATAATATGCACATTATCCTTGCATCAAATTTTAATTTCTGTAATGTGGAGTTATTATCACGAAATTCAAGACAAATTATCTTGATAACGTAATCGACTCAAATTAACCTATATGTTGATAAGGTTTGCTTACAAACAATTTTAAAGATACCAATTTTGTGCAACTTCTATATTTTCTTAAAACTTTAACAGAGATACGTTCATATTGAACAAAGGGGGAGAAAAAAATTGCACAGATCTTTGTAAAATTAGAGCACGAATCTTTTTGAATAGCTGCAAAATTCGTAAAATATAGAATGTATTTAATTCCATATTAATAAAACAAAATACAAAAATATTTTTAAAATAATTTATACACCATTTTCAGATGGGTTTGAAAAAAAAAATCATGGATATTCGTATATTTGGAGCACGAATCTTTTTAAAGTTGATGTACACATCAAAAATATGTAAAATATGATGAGATCTTTTTAAAATTGATCTAAATATTAAAAGGTGGAACACATTTTATCCATATTAACTAAAATAAAATACAAAAATTATATGGTAGATTCCTTTACAAACGATATTCTTAAATACCAGTAGTATTTTTCAACAAAACTCTTAATAATGAATGATCCGAAATTCCAACCTAAATTTCTTAGCACACGTGAAAACTGCAAGTGTTTAAAATTTTGCACTGGATTGTGTTGCATATCTACACAAATCTACAGACCATAAATTATTACATATTTCCAAAATCGCTTTATCAAACACGTGAGAAAAGAAATGCATGCAAAATTTAAAAATTGTGACCGAATTTTCATATGGGGTAAGTCAATTTTTTTTAGCTTTCCACAAATGATTTATTTATGAGGAATTTGCACCCCTTACTACAAGCTATGATTTTTATTACATTTATATACCCCTTATATTCTTATTTATAAAATTACCTAAACAAACTAAAAATATTTTAATTATACCTAATGTAACCGTATTACTTTTTCATGGCATATTAAATGCTAATGAGATCCTTAATTGAAATTAAACTGCCCACATCTCTTCTCTCTCTCTGCAGATCTACCATATCTTCCTTCCCCCTCTTCGCCATCGATCCCCCTTCAGATCCGTCTTCCCATCTCCGTCATCTCCAGATCCCTCCTCTCCTTCCCAACTCCAAATGAAAATGTAAAAACTCATAAAATTCAAAACTAAAAACTCACTAATCCCAATCAAAGAAAAAAATTTAATCGACCTTGATGAAGGCCTTAATGCGCGATTTCTTCGCCCCCTTCTTGTCGGAGTCCTTGCGGATGACCTTCGCCGGGTACTTGGCGACGCCGGCGACGAGGCAATGGCCGTAGAGGCGGTCGCGGGTGCCGTCGTCGAAGTTCTTGAGGACGGTGGCCTTGTGGCCGGTGTAGCGACCCTGGAGGAGTATCATCGCCTTGTTTCGCCTTGATGAATTTCACCATTTTTCTTTTCTCTTTGGTGGAGTTTAATGGTTGATTAGGAATTTTTGCAATACAGAAATGAAAGGGCCTGGCCACCTGGGTAGTAGCTAAATGATTGTGATAGTGCAAAGAGTATACTAATGGGCTTTACTTGTTTTATTTTCAGTATATCTACGGTATATACACAATCTATGTTCATGGTAGCATATGTTATATGTTGCAGGCAGGCTGTATATGTGGTTATATGTTCAGTATATTAGAAGATTTTTTTGTAAATTGTTCAGTTTATGTTATGTGTAAATAGAGTATATGTTCAGTATATTAGAAGATTTGTTTGTATAAGGAATATAAGTAATATATTATAATATGTTTATAAATTATATATATACATTTATGAAGAAAATTTTAAAAAAAAGACATAATTTTTTATGGAATACATATTTTTCATTGTAACATATACTAAATATATACTAACATATACTCAACTGGACAGCTGCGTGAGTTGTTTATTTTCCTGTTAACACATCGCGGAAATCACGCCCAGAAATCACGCCCAAGATATGGAATGGATGATGTTTACTGGGTAATTGATTTTTAGGCATTAACGTAATTATTTTTTATCAATTAGGTAGATACTAAATTATTTGTTATTCAATAGTAAATTCAAAATTTCTTTAATTTCGTGTCGTATATATAAAAATTTCCCTTTATTTATCAATCACTTTCAATATATAAAGATTTTGCTGCAATTTTCGTCTTCTTGACGTCAAAAAATCGTTTGTGCCGTTGGAAGTGACATGTTCCCATTTGCGGCTAATTTTGTGACATGGCAATCGACATGAAAAATAAAATATAAATAAAATTGTAAAACGTGACATAGAAATCCATGGGAAAAAATAATATATATATAAACTTGAAAACTAACAAAATATTGGATAAAATAAAAAGGATGGTTTGGATTGTATTAAATTTATTTTTTTATACACAAAACCAGGCCAAAAAAAAATAATAATAATAATAATCCCCTTCTTGCCAGGGAGATGCATTCGAAGTGATTTTGACCAGGCCAAAAGAAATGCATGCAAAATTTAAAGAATAATGCACAATTGTTGTAATATAGGAAGGTGCATGCGCACCGCGTGTGATTATTATAATATATATGAATGACTATTTGTCCCTGATGTAATTGTATGATTACGATTGTACCATCAGAAGTTTTCCTATAAATAATCAGAAGTTTTCCTATAAATAGGGGCTTCAGTTATAATGAAAAATAGTCCGAAAAGAATACAGTTTCTCTATTCTCTATAGTCTGAATTCTCTCTAGTTTTAACACGTTATCAGCACGAGCGCTCTACATGGTCAGAAAGGTAAGAATATAACAATATATATATGTATATGTATTACATAAAATTAATATATGATACTATTTACATATTACCATTATTCTTGACAAGTTAGGCTCTGCCACAGTCAAGGATATGTGGTATGAATATGCTAAATATGACATTATTTACCATTATTCTTGACAAGTTAGGCTCTGCCACAGTCAAGGATATGTGGGAAGAATATACTAAATATGATATTATTTACAGATTACCATTATTATTGGTAAGTTAGGCTATGCCACAGTCAATAATATGTGGTAAGATGATATTATTAAATTTGCTTATGAATTACTAATTATGAATAATAACTTTAAGTTTTATATAAATAACATTATTACTTATACTTAACACCCACAAATTGGTTTATCCAGTAATGTGGCGTGAGATTTATAACTGCTTATTCTTGTACCCACTGAAAGCTTTATCGAGTAGTGTGTAGTGACATTTTTTTTGTTTCATTACTTATATTCATTAAATTATTTATATAATGGTTCGGAAAATTTTTAAGGTAATATACATGATTAATTAGAATTTTATAATCATGAGTTGATTAACTAACAAATATTATATCATTAATTTGTTTCCAACGGCTAATTAACGGCTATATTGCAACGGTTATTTTATCAATCTATAAATATAACACTACATTGGATATATTAACACTCATTCCAATACTAATATATATTCTCCTCAAACGAAAAGAAAAAAAAAATGTTTCATCTACTATTTATAATTACCATTATATTGTTTATTATATACGCTTTAGGAATTTTCACAATGATGTATCATACTCCTGAATTTATATTTTATGTATTAGGTCTTTGTATAATGAGTTTATTATTTGTTCTTCTGTACGTTTTGGAGATTTAATGATTGTATATGTAATTTTTTCGAATCTAAGCATTGGTGTTTTATTTTATAGTTATCATGGCAAATCTGGTCAAACTCGAATTTGAAGCTCTTGATATATCTGGAAAAAATTATATTTCATGGACATTGGATGCTGAAATTCATTTGGCTGCAAGGGGATTGGGAGAAACAATAATCTCCACAAATAATTCATCAATACAAGATAAAGCTAAAGCAATGATATTTCTGAGACATCATTTGAATGAGGCATTGAAAAATGAATATTTAACTGTGAAAGATCCTGCAGATCTCTGGAAAGCCTTGAAAGAAAGGTATGATCACCAGAAAACGGTGATTCTCCCCCGGGCTCGTTATGAATGGATGCACTTACGCTTCCAGGATTTCAAAACTGTAAACGAGTACAATTCAGCAATGTTCCGCATTTGCTCGGTATTGAAATTATGCGGGGAAAACATAACTGATTACGATATGCTGGAAAAAACGTTGTCCACATTCCACGCTTCAAATGTACTTTTGCAGCAACAATACAGAGCAAAAGGCTTTGTGAAATATTCTGAATTAATTTCTTGCTTGTTGTTAACTGAACAAAATAATGAGTTGTTGATGAAAAACCATGAATCTAGACCTACGGGATCTACTGCGGTCCCTGAAATAAATACTGTAATATCTAGATAGGGAACTGAAAATAAAAACAGCCAAAATCATGTGCGTGGATATACCTCAGGGCGTGGCCGTGGTCGTGGACGTGGTCGTGGATATGGTCCGGATCGCCAAAGCCGAGGCCACAAATTTCACCGAGGGTATAACTCGGGCCGAGGATACAATCGTGGACGAGGCCGCAACTATGTCCAAAATTATGAAAGGGGGAGAAATTTTCAGCCAAAATTTGAACAGAACAATGTGACGGAGAATAATAATGAAAATGCATGTTATCGATGTGGAAGGAAGGGACATTGGGCACAAAATTGTCGTGCTCCGAGTCACGTTGTTGATAATTATAATGATTCTCAGAATCAAAAGATAAAAATATAGAAACCAATTTTATGGTTGGGGAATCTTCTGAAAATGATGCAGCACGTGTGGATGATGACTATGGCATCGATGACATATTGAAACTGGATTTTGCCGATGCAGTGTTTGAAGACAGAGATGGAAATGACCAGGAGAATAACTGATGATCATGTTTTTTTTTTATTGCTTTCTAAGTTTGTTGTATTTGTGGGTGGACTAGTTTTATCTGTATTTCGAATTCAATCAATAATAAATGTTGTTTTCTTTTAGATCATGGATCAGTCTCGAATCCAAAATGGAGATATATGTATTGCAGATTGTGCCACTACTCATACTATACTCAAGGACAGAAAATATTTCGTCAACTTGATATTAAATAAAGCAACAGTAAACACCATATCCGGAAACACAAAGATAATTGAGAGTTCTGGCAAGGCCATATTTTTTATGATGGGAGGTACCAAATTTACAGTAAATGATGCATTATTCTCCTCAAAATCAACAAGAAACTTGTTGATTTTAAAGATATCCGAATGAACGGATACCACGTTGAAACAATGAATAAAGGGGGAGTTGAATATCTTGCATTAACTCAAACAATGCAGGAAATAAATGTGTTTTGGAGAGGTTACCTGCTCTGTCCTCGGGTTTATATTACACCCAGATTAATATGATCGAGGCTTATGCTGCAACAAATTCAAAGACGAATAAAATGTTTAAACTTTGGCATGATCGACTTGGTCATCCTGGCTCGATAATGATGCGAAGAATTATTGAAAATTCTAGTGGGCATCCATTAAAAAATCAGAGGATATTGCAAACACATGAATTGAAATGTGCCTCATGCTCTGAAGGAAAATTGATAATGAGACCATCACATACTAAAGTCGGACATGAATCACCATTATTTTTGGAAAGGATTCATGGGGATATATGTGGACCTATTCATCCACCTTGTGGTCCATTCAGATATTTTATGGTGTTAATTGATGCCTCTAGTAGATGGTCTCACGTGAGTTTGTTATCCACTAGAAATGTGGCATTTGCTAAATTTCTTGCCCAACTTATTAAATTAAGGGCTCAATTCCCCAATTATACTATCAAAAGAGTCAGACTTGACAATGCTGGAGAGTTTACATCTCAAGCATTTAATGATTATTGTATGGCAGCGGGAATTGATGTTGAACATCCTGTGGCACATGTTCACACTCAAAATGGTCTTGCAGAATCATTGATTAAACGACTGCAGCTTATAGCTAGACCATTGATAATGAGGACAAAACTCCCCACTTCAGTATGAGGACATGCTATTCTGCATGCAAATGATCTAATTCGAATAAGACCAAATGCACACCATACATACTCGCCAATACAGTTGGCATATGGTCGAGAACCAAATATTACACATATAAGAGTTTTTGGTTGTGCAGTGTATGTACCAATTGCTCCGCCCCAACGTACAAAAATGGGGCCTCAAAGAAGGTTGGGAATATATGTTGGATATGATTCTCCATCAATAATCAAATACCTTGAGCCAAAAACGGGTGATGTTTTTACAGCTCGGTTTGATGATTGTCATTTTAATGAAGAGTTGTTCCCCCCCTTAGGTGGGAATGAAAAATCAATTGAGAAACATATTGAATGGCAAACATCATCAATATCATATCTTGATCCTCCCACCAAACAAAGAGAGCAAGAAGTTCAAAAGATCATACATCTGCAGAATATTGCGAATCAACTGCCTGATGCATTTACTGATTTAAAAAGGGTGACCAAATCACATGTAGCAGCTGTAAATGCACCGGCTCGAATTGAGATCCCAAAAGAAATGGCAAATGACGATATACCGAATGAATTAAAGACACGCTTAAAACGAGGAAAACCAGTTGGGCCTAAAGATAAGAATCCTCGAAAGAAAAGAGAATTTCATGACTCGAGTTTGAAAACGAATCCAGATGATGGAAAAATTTCGGGACAAAATGAAAATATTGAAATGTCCATCAATTACGCAAACAATGGGAATCTTTGGAAGCGTGATGAGGTCATAAATATTGATGATGCATTCGCATATATGGTATCACAAGAAATTGACAAAGAGGTTGAGGATCTTGAACCAAAATCTATGATTGAATGTCAGAAAAGACATGAATGGGACAAGTGGAAAGGTGCTATTCAAGCCGAGTTAGATTCACTTAATAAACGGAAGGTTTTTGGACCTATTACCATTATACCAAAAGACATAAAACCTATTGGATACAGATGGGTTTTCGTCAGAAAAAGAAACAAGAAAAATTAGATCACAAGATATAAAGCTCGCCTTGTAGCACAGGGATTCTCCCAGAGGCCTGGGATCGATTATGATGAAACATATTCCCCTGTTATGGATGCAATTACTTTCATATACTTGATCAGTTTAGCCATCCATGAAAACCTTGAGATGCGTCTCATGGATGTTGTGACTGCTTACTTATATGGATCACTGGACGCTGACATTTATATGAAAATTCCAGAAGGGATTAAAATACCCGAAACACTAAAGTCCAAACCTAAAGAGTTATGTGCGATAAAATTGAAAAGATCATTGTATGGCTTGAAAAAATCCGGGCGTATGTGGTATAATTGTTTGAGTGAACAATTACTAAAACGAGGATACATAAATAATCAAATATGCCCGTGTGTCTTTATAAAAAGATCACAAGATGGAGTTGTGATAATTGCTGTATATGTTGATGATCTTAATATTATTGGGACTCCAAATGAAATCCAAGAAGCAGTCACATTACTGAAAGGCGAATTTGAAATGAAAGATCTCGGACAAACCAAATATTGTCTCGGCTTGCAAATAGAACGAGTTCAAAATGGAATATTTGTCCATCAATCTAATTACACTAAAAGAATATTGAAACGATTCAATATGGACAAGGCTAATCCTCTTTGTACCCCAATGGTCAATCGAACATTAGATGTTGAAAAGGATTCATTTCGACCCTGTGAAAAAGATGAAAAAATACTTGGTCCTGAAATACCATATATGAGTGCAATAGGAGCTCTTATGTATCTTGCAAATTGCACCAGACCAGATATATCTTTTGCTACCAACTTGTTGGCAAGATATAACTCGTCACCTACGAGGAGACACTGGAATGGAATCAAGCACATATTCCGTTATCTCCGAGGGACAATCGATTTGGGATTGTTTTACTCAAATGATAAAAAACATGAAATGATCGGTTTTGCAGATGCAGGATATCTATCAGACCCCCATAAAGCGAGATCTCAAACTGGCTACGTTTTCACGATTGGTGGAACTGCATTTTCTTGGCGTTCCCAGAAACAAACATTAGTCGCGACATCTTCAAACCATGCTGAGATCATTGCACTTCATGAAGCAACTAGGGAAAGCATCTGGCTCAGAAACATGACTCAACATATTCGAAGACAATGCAGCATGTGTCGCTCAAACCAAAGAAGGATACATTAAGAGTGACAGAACTAAACATATCCCGCCAAAGTTCTTCTCATATGCTCAGGAGCTTGAAAGAAACAAACAAATCAACGTTCAATACATTCGTTCAAGCGATAATGCAGCAGATTTATTTACGAAAGCACTTCCGACTACAATGTTTCGAAAGCATGTGCACAATATTAGAATGAGACATCTTCGGGATTTGCATAGATAATAACTCGAGGGGGAGCATGTGCGGCTGTACTCTTTTTTCCTTATCTCGGTTTTTTTCCCACAGGGTTTTTCCAGATAAGGTTTTTAACGAGGCAGCATAAACGCACAGTTAATTGTGGTAATTACAAGGGAGAGTGTTATAAACAAGTGGATACTCCACTAAAAATAGTCATTCAAGGGGGAGTGTTGTAATATAGGAAGGTGCATGCGCACCGCGTGTGATTATTATAATATATATGAATGACTATTTTGTCCCTGATGTAATTGTATTATTACGATTGTACCATCAGAAGTTTTCCTATAAATAGGGGCTTCAGTTATAATGAAAAATACACCGAAAAGAATACAGTTTCTCTATTCTCTATAGTCTCAATTCTCTCTAGTTTTATAACAACAATAATATTAAACGAAATGAACATTATTAGTTGCGAAAATATCAATAGAGTAATAATGTAATATGGGCAATGACGGAAATCATGAAAAATAAAAAAATACTCATAATTAGATAAATATCGCCCCTTTGACCAATGTCGGGGCTTTTCATCGAACCGATACAATTTATTCATAATTTCTTTCACTATCACACATTGATTGGTCGGAAAAGTGTGTATTTTATATTTATTAGTGTATTTTTATATGCTTAATTTTATCGCACTTATTATTTTTCGACTTATTTATTTATTAGATGGATTCAAGTGCTTTGATATTTTTATAGTTTATCTTTAGGATATTGGAGTATTTTATGGACGACGAGATGTTGAAGGAAGATTGAAGCAGGCAGTACGGGGGAGCCTCATACTCGACCCAGGAGCCCCATACTCGGTCAACATAGGCCACATATATTGGGCCTAAGTTGTATTTTAATAAGGCCCACTTGGAGGATTACTTCAATTAAATGGCAGCAGGTTTATGTTGGTATTAAAATAAGGGCCATGTGAATGAAAATAATATGCCCATCAATTTGGCCCAAATAAGTCTTAAAGATGAGACATCAGATGTGAAGGCACGTAGTCATAGGGCAGTAAAGGGACAACCATTATTTTATTTAATTGGAGACATTCACGCAGCCCCTATTATTCACGAAAACAGAAACAGAGGAAAGAAAAAGACAGAGCCGCCATATTCACGCACATAATTATTGGCGAAAAAAAAAAGGTGGACAGAAGGGAACCCGATCAATTGCGGAGAGAGGCCGCACGCGTACACGAGGGAGATAATTAATCTCTCTCTTTTATTTATTATTTCTTTTTATTAGTATGTTAGAGTAGATTTTTATTTCTAGTTCCGGTGATGTTGAACCTTACGACTTTATGATGTTTGATTGATTTTCTTGGTTGATTATTGAGTTATCTTTTTGGGATTGTTTGTGTTATTTTGAATAATTCACCATGATGTGTTAGTCTTGTTTAGATTGATCACCTAGATTAGGCTTTTCATATCTACATCTGAATTAGACCTTCAATCCGTAATTATTGTTGTGTTTAATTCATAAGAGGTAACCGGAAGATGGCAACTACTGGGGATAACACGGCCTATTTAAGTGAGCGAACGCGGTTGAGTTCACTACTTAGTCTAGCCTATTTTTCTAATTCGTAAAGCGGCTAATTGTATTTAATCTTGAAAACGTTTTTCTGGACTGTACAAGAAGTCAGGTTTAATCGTAGAGCGTCTCGCGGTTAAATTAAAAATAAGGAAAAATTCGGGTAACTGACCGTGTCGTTGCCTAGGGCTAGTAATTTCATAAGATAGCGAGATTTGATACCAGAATTGATTAGACGAGTCAGTCGAGGGTGTAGACGGAACCATGAACTAGAAACTTCTCTTTATTTATTCTATTTTATTTTTATTTCCTTTGTTTATTAGGATTTTTAATAAGTTTAGTTTTTAAACCAACCCCCCCCCCCCATTTATCGCTTTTTATAATTTCAATTAATACGAAAAAAATGCACGATTTGATTCACACTCCTCGTGGGATCGACCTTTGCTCGCCACTACTACTAGTTAGTAGAGGTTAGTCGAGGAAAATATAAATTTTAATTTTGCCGCGTTGCGACGCGCGGTCAAATTTTGGCGCCGTTGCCGGGGAGTGGCATTTATTGAATTGTGATTTTTGAGTACTAATTGAATTATTTTATTTATTTTTTTTAGAATTTTATTTTCATCATCTTTTACCCCTCTTTTTCTTTGGTTTTGTTTTCTTGTAGAATATTGGGTGCCTCCATACTGCTGGACAGAATAGTTCGCCCCCATACTCGAGGGATTGACTAATATTTGGGCTTTTTTTTTTGCGAGCTTTGAGCAACTTTTTAAGATGGCAGCCTATTATCACGACTTTTATACCCACCGTGCACCTTACCAATATGAGAGGGAGATACGAGGCCCGTGGATTGGAGACTGAGGCGTAAGAGGACCTAGTGGTTGGCGAAGGGACGAACAAGACTACTTCTATCCCGATGAGTATGAATACCGCTTGAGAGAGCACTCGAACTCTTTCCATGGGTACTCTGAGCCACCAATTGCGCATGATCCCAGCCCATCTCTAGAGGATATGGTGAAGGCACTAGAGGCACACACGTTGAAATTTCGGCAAGAGTATTGTGAGCCATTTGTTGAGAGAGATCCTGGTCCGTCACTTGAGGATATGGTGAAGGAGTTGACGGCTCGCACTCTTAACTTTCAGCAAAGTGTTCAGGCGAGCATCAAGAGCCAAGAGGCGAGTGTAGGGACATAAAATTTGTGGCCAATCAAATGGCGCCACGTGGAAATTAATTTATTAAAAATCAAGTCATATTTTCTATTTATATTTTAGGAATTCCATAAATTTAATTCCTAAATTTAAATAGTTAATTAATTGATATTTTAATATTTTAATTCTTGACCAATCAAATAATGCCAAGTGTCAAATCTTAATTCTTGGTAATAAATCACATGTCTTCTAGAAGATCTTGGGAGATCTAAATGGATCTAAAAGATCTTATGTGAATCATCATGGACCAATCAAATCGCGTCCTACGATTATTAAATTTGGTAGGGTTCTCCCTCCTACACCTATAAATAGGGGCTCTCCCTAATGTCAAAAACACACACATCATAATTCATATTCAAGTTTCAAGAGCTCTAGAGAATCCTCTCGACGAGATTCAAGTGTTCTTGAAGATTCAAAGGCGTTCTTGAAGATTCGAAGCAAGATTCAAGCGCATTCAACCTCAAGACTGGCGTTTAATCCGGAAACAAGCTGCAAAGCCTCCGAATAACGTTAGTAAATCCAAAGCCGGCGTAGAGAAGATTCAAGATCTACTTTGCGACGAAGACCAAGGATTCGTGTTCTTCGCGTTCTTGGGATATTTTGACGTTTGATCCGAAATCAAGGCGTTGGCCCTCGGATTAACGTTAATTCAAGTCAAATCAAGTCAAGGAGAAGATCAAGCCGAAGATTTCGCTCCAAGACTCAAAATTGTTCGTGAGAAGAATCAGAGGAGAAATTAGAGATTGTAACCCGCAATATTTATTTTGATTCGAGAAATTCATTGAATAATATTTTTCGTGTTTTTTTTTAAATTCAATACACGAAAATTGTTGTTACAAATTTTTGGCACGCCCAGTGGGACTGCTCGGGTGTTTTTTTTTCTTCGTCATGAGTATTTAATTCTAAATTTACGTGCCTAAACTATCTATAATGCTCCTTCAACAAGTTCTTCAAGCTCCAACCTCGGCGTCGTTACAAGAAGCATGGCCAAGCAACTGCAAGCATCTTCGGAGACGACTCCTTTGCACGAGGTGATTGGAAGAGATAAGCTGCATCTTACCCACGAAGGCGATGAAGACAACTCCGTTTCATCAACTCCGCATTCAAACCTTTTAAATATTGTTGTTAAAAATTTCCAAATTTTTGTGCTAGTCATATTCAAAGGCTCCTTGATACGGGCCTAAATTATCTATAATGCTCCTTGATATGAGCCTAAACTATCTACATATTCAAATGCTCCTTGATATGAGTTTAAACTATCTACATATTCAAATGCTCCTTGATATGAGCCTAAACTATCTATTATGGCTCCTTGACATGAGCATAAAATGTCTACATATCGAGATCTCCTTGACATGAGAATAAAAGGTCTGCATATCAAATTCGAGGCTCCTTGACACGAGCATAAAATGTCTACATATCAAGATCTCCTTGACACGAGAATAAAAGGTCTACATATCAAATTCGAAGGCTCCTTGACACGAGCATAAAATGTCTACATATCAAGATCTCCTTGACACGAGAATAAAAGGTCTACATATCAAGAACTCCTTGATACGAGTTTAAACTACCTACAAATCAAGTCAAATAAAGAACTCCTTGGTATGAGTTTAAACTATCTAAAAATCAAGTCAAATGAAGAACTCCTTGATACGAGTTTAAACTATCTACAAACCCAAGTCGAAGAACTCCCTGATACGAGTCAAAACTATCTGCATATCTCAATCAATTTCAAAACTTTGAGACTCATTCACTACCAAGACATTTTGTCCGTGAACAAGTCTCAAGGGGGCATTTGTAGACATTGAAATTTTAATATTTTATTAATTAATGTCTTTATTTATTTTGGGACATAAATCCAAGATAAATAAGATATTTAATTAATAAAGTAAATATTTCTTGCCCACCAAGTCAAATCTTAGGATAAGGAAGGAGATTATATCAAATCTTATGATAAGAAAGAGATTATCAAATCAAGAAGGACCAATCAAATTGATGTCTTCTTCTCCAAGACTCTCTCTCCTATACCTATAAATAGGGCTCTCCTCAAAAGTCACAAAACACACCTGAAACACCTAAAAAAAAATCCAACACCTCAAAATTCAAATCTCAAATCCAAGAGCTCTCAATAATTCTCTTAAAGATCCAAATGTGTTCTTGAAGATCCATGTATTTCATAAAATTTATTCTTACAAACTTTTGGCACGCCCGGTGGGACTTCTCTACCTCTCATCTCTTCTTCAAAATTCCTCAAATCATCATGACTAGCCGCAAGGTCGCCATAGTCAAGATTCCTTCAACAAGTTCTTCAAGCTCCAACCTCGGCGTCGTTACAAGAAGCATGACCAAGCAACTGCAAGCATCTTCGGAGACGACTCCTTTGCACGAGGTGATTGGAAGAGATAAGCTGCATCTTACCCACGAAGGTGATGAAGACGACTCCGCTTCATCAACTCATCGCTCATCATCAAGCTCTTCATCAAATTCAAGCTCAAGTGTTGCTCCGGTTATGACAACTAATGCTTCAACTCTTGAAGAACACATCGCAAGCTTGACAAAGGTCATTGAAGGGCTCGCGAAGAAGGTCCAAGAGCAAGACTCTCAAATCTCAAAGCTAATGGACAAGGTTGACAATGCTGAAACGAGCCGCATGAAGGAAAAACAAGATGAAGATCGTGATGAGTCTGAAACTTCCAAACAGCAGCAATTTCACGAAAGAGAGAGGACTCCAACATTTCAACATTCGTCTGATGGAATGATCCCCATTGATCAACTGAAGGATTTCATCATGGGGACAATTAAAGATAAGCTTGACGGTGGTTCCAAGTCAACTCACACCTATGCCAAGCCATATACGCCAAGGATCGATAACTTGAGGATGCCTATTGGATATCAACCTCCTAAGTTCCAGCAGTTTGATGGCAAAGGCAACCCGAAGCAGCATATAGCCCACTTTATTGAGACATGCAACGATGCAGGAACCCATGGTGACTATCTCGTGAAGCAGTTTGTTCGTTCACTCAAAGGGGTTACATTCGACTGGTACACTGATTTGGAAGCAAACTCCATCGATAGTTGGGAGCAAATGGAACACGAATTTCTTAGTCGCTTCTATAGCACAAGACGTACAGTCAGCATGATCGAGCTCACCACATCTCGACAATGGAAGGAGGAGCCAGTCATCGACTACATCAATAGGTGGAGGAACTTAAGTCTGAACTGCAAGGATCGTCTGTCCGAGGCTTCTGCCATTGAGATGTGCATTCAAGGTATGAGTTGGGGTCTTCGTTACATCCTTCAAGGCATTCGACCGAGAACATTTGAGGAGCTAGCGACTCGAGCCCACGACATGGAGCTAAGCATGGCTGCAAGCAGAGCTAATGGGCCACCGATCCAAGAACCCCAAAGCTCCAAGGATAGATACGAGCAAAGAAAATGGGGCAAGTTTTCCTCGAAATCTCAAAATAAGGAGTCCATGACGATCAATGCTATGCCCGTCAAGTTCAAAGGAAAAGTTGCTGATAAAGTTGTTGAAAAGAAGGATGTCCCCAAGGAACCTGAACAAAGAAGATTGACTCTGAAAGAAATGCAAGCGAAACAGTACCCGTTCCTTGATTCAGACGTCTCAGGCATATTTGACGATCTGATCGAAGCAAAACTCATTGAGTTGCCCGAGATGAAACGTCCTGAAGAAGCTGGCAGGGTGAACGACCCAAAATATTGCAAATACCACCGTCTTGTAGGGCATCCAATTCATGACTGCTTCGTATTCAAGGACAAGGTTATGCAGCTGACACGCCAAGGAAAATCTCATTAGAAGACAGTAGCGCAACTGCTAATCATACAAGCGAAGTATGCAACATGACGAATGAGCACGGAGCTCCGCTAGAAGAAAACAATCTGCCTGAGGTTGAAGATCACCATGTTGGTCGTGATTCCATGATGGTCTTTACTGATGAAGATCTGCTGCTTGGTTCTAAGCCTCACAATAGACCCTTGTTCGTGACCGGCTATGTGCAAGAGCAAAAGGTTAATCGAATATTGATTGATGGAGGATCAGCAGTCAACATTTTGCCTCTCCGTACGCTGAAAGAGTTAGGAATGACTACTGAAGAACTTGGTAATAGTCGATTGATGATTCAAGGCTTTAACCAAGGGGGGCAAAGAGCTCTTGGCATTATAAGGTTGAGTTTGTTGATGGAGGATATGGAATCAACCGCAATGTTCTATGTTATCGACGCAAAAACTTCTTACAACATGCTACTCGGTCGTCCATGGCTTCATGAGAATGGCGTGGTTCCGTCAACATGGCATCAATGCTTCAAATATTGCAAGAATGGCGTTGCGAAGACTGTTCTTGGTGATGATAAACCTTTTACGGAGGCCGAAACTCATTTCGCTGATGCCAAATACTATTTCAAAGATGAAAAATCAGTTGATAAAGTCCCGTCTAAGCAGCAAAATGGATCCAAAGGTGGAGAACCAAAGATTGAAAAGGTAGAAAACTCTTCGAAAGAGTTAGTGCTGCCACTGCCGAAGATAAATGACGATAAACCTATCTCCCAACCACCTATGAAGTTTGTTCGTCCAAGCAAAGGAGCGGTAACGGAGCATGGCGAAGGACTGAAGAATTCAAAGTGTTTTGATCCAAAAGCCTACAAACTTCTCGTCAAAGCAGGATACAACCCCAATGAAAGTCACTCTTTGGGAAATCTCATACCTCAAGAGCAGAAGCACAATCGGGCAGGTGTTGGATATGTGGCACCGAATCTAATTAGAATCGCCATCAAGAGAGCAAACGCCAACCATGTCTCGGAAGGAGAGTTCCCGTCCAATGACGGAGAAAAGAAAGGAAAAAAAGTGTCGGTGTTTCAAAGACTCGGTCCAGTTCAGAAGTCTAGGGGCAGACAATCTGTGTTTAAGCGACTTGGATCATCTAAACCGTCAAAGCCTTTAAGACAAGAAAGAGGCGCGGGCCCGACTCCAAAGCTTAGAAGTTGGATTCCGTCACGCATGAAATGTCAAACTACCTTAATCATATCACGTGGGGAAGTTTTTGAGCACATGATCGTTCATACAAGAGTGCAGGACGATAAAGATGAAGATAGAGAAAGTGTCGCTTCGTCTTACTATGCTTGCGATACTCTTGCAACTCCTCGAGATGATGGAAGTTCTCTTACCGAAAGATAGCTTATTTAGTGAGAAAAGGGTATATCACTGGAGTTGATGAAAATCTGCATACACGATTTGTCGCAGGTAAAAATGGACGTGTGAGACCATGCATCGACTTCAAAACTCCTAGTGAGCCGATCGAAGATATTGCACTTGTGAACCACATCACTATATGCGAGGATACTCTGATAGAAGAGGAAGATGCTGAAGACGCACCGCCCGAGCTTGAAGAAGGTGTCAAGGCCACAGTCGACGAACTAAAAGAAATCAACTTGGGTGACGTTGATGGTCCTCGCCCAACATACATTAGCGCCTTGTTAACTGTAGATGAAGAGAAGGCCTACATAGAGCTTCTTGGTGAGTTTAAGGATGTGTTTGCATGGTCGTACAAAGAGATGCCTGGACTAGACCCGAAGGTGGCGGTGCATAATTTGTCCGTGAGAAAGGGGGAAAAACATGTTAAACAAGCACAAAGAAGATTTCGTCCCGAGTTGATCCCGTTGATTGAAGCAGAAGTGAATAAACTCATTGAAGTTGGTTTCATTCGGGAGGTCAAATATCCTACGTGGTTCTCGAGCATCGTTCCTGTCAGGAAGAAAAATGGTCAAATTCGAGTTTGCGTGGATTTTCGAGATCTTAACGAGGCGTGTCCCAAGGATGACTTCCCATTGCCTATAACTGAACTCATGATCGATGCTACGACGGGACATGAAGCGTTGTCTTTTATGGACGGATCGTCAGGATACAACCAGATACGCATGTCGCCAAAAGACGAGGAGTTGACGGCATTTCGCACTCCAAAGGGTATATACTGCTATAAGGTAATGCCTTTCGGATTGAAGAACGCTGGAGCTACATATCAAAGGGCAATGCAAAAGATATTCGACGATATACTGCACAAGAACATCGAGTGCTATGTTGATGATGTGGTGGTGAAGTCGAAGAAGCGAGAAGACCACCTCAAAGATTTAAGAATGGTTTTTGAACGCCTAAGAAGATATCAACTCAAAATGAACCCGTTGAAGTGTGCATTTGGTGTCAAGTCGGGGAAGTTTCTTGGACTCATTGTCCGTCATCGTGGAATAGAGATCGAGCAAGCAAAAGTCGATGCAATACTAAGAATGCCCGAGCCTCGCAACATTCATGAGCTTAAAAGTCTACAAGGGAAGTTGGCGTACCTTCGAAGGTTCATCTCAAATTTAGCCGGACGATGCCAACCTTTTAGTCATCTAATGAAGAAAGGTGTTCCTTTGAGTGGGATCAATCTTGTACAAATGCTTTTGAAAGCATAAAGGCCTATTTAATGAAGTCTCCTGTGTTAATTGCGCCAGTGGCTGGTCGTCCTCTTATTCTCTACATAGCAGCACAAGAACGCTCTGTTGGAGCTTTGCTGGCTCAAGAAAATGATGGTGGAAAGGAGAGCGTCTTATATTATTTAAGCAGAACGATGACACCAAATGAGTTGAACTATTCACCGATAGAGAAAATATGTTTGGCGTTGATCTTTGCAATTCAAAAGTTGAAGCATTATTTTCAAGCTCATACGGTTCGTCTTGTTTCAAGGGCAAATCCATTGAAATATGTCATGACAAGACCCGTCCTCTCAGACCGTTTAGCTAGGTGGTATCTTCAACTTCAACAGTTTGAGATTGTCTACATCCCTCAAAAGGCAGTAAAAGGACAAGTTCTGGTGGACTTCTTAGCCGATCACCCTATTCCTGCTGAGTGGGAGTTGTCCGATGAACTACCCGATGAGGACGTTCTTCTCATTGAAATTGCTCCTCCTTGGAAGATGTACTTTGATGGAGCGTCTCATAGAGAAGGAGCTGGTGCCGGAGTCGTCTTTGTGACATCCCATGGAGAAGTGCTTCCGTATTCCTTCACTTTAACTGAAAATTGCTCAAACAACGTCGCGGAGTATCAAGCTCTAATTCTGGGGTTGGAGATGGCCGTGGACATGAAGCAACTACATTTGAAGGTCTATGGAGATTCAAAGCTGGTGGTAAACCAACTTCTTGGAGAATACGATGTAAAGAAACCTGAGCTGCTCCCGTACGTCGACTATGCGAATAGGCTCATGGGATGGCTTGGAGATGTTACAATTGAACACGTGCCGAGAAAGTATAATAAACAACCTGATGCTTTGGCAAAACTCGCTTCTTCGCTCATTCTTCCTGAGGATAGGGCTCGAGTGCAAATTTGCAGAAGTTGGGTTATACCTCCGATTTTCGACAATGATGATTGGAATGAAGATGAAACTCATGTGGTTGAAGTATTCGATATTGAAAAGGAAGATTGGCGTCAATTGCTCGTGGATTACTTGAAGTATGACAAGTTGCCCAATGATCCACGACAAAAGGTTGATATTCGACGTCGTACGCCTCGCTTCATTTATTTCAACGATGTATTGTATAGACGGTCGTTCGATGGAGTATTCTTAAGATGCCTAGGAGACGAAGAAGCTGCTCAAGCTATTGAAGAGGCTCACTCGGGCATCTGTGGCGCTCATCAGTCTGGTCCGAAGTTGCACTTTCGAATTAAGAGAATGGGATACTACTGGCCGACAATGGTTAGAGATTGTATGGATTATGCCCAAAGATGTCAAGCGTGTCAATATCATGCAAATTTGATCCATCAACCTCCTGAGCCGTTGCCCCCTACTGTTGCTTCATGGCCTTTTGATGCTTGGGGATTAGATGTGGTTGGTCCTCTAACAAAGTCTTCAGGTGGTCATCTTTATATTTTGGCTGCAACTGACTACTTCTCAAAATGGGCTGAAGCGGTTCCCTTGAAAGAAGTGAAGAAAGAAAATGTTGCTGACTTCATTCGTGTAAACATCATCTACCGATATGGAATCCCACGGTACATCATAACGGATAATGAAAAGCCTTTCAGCAACAGCCTGATCGATAAGCTTTGCGAGAAGTTCAACTTTAAGCAAAGAAAGTCTTCTATGTACAATGCGACGGCCAATGGACTCGCTGAAGTGTTCAATAAGACTTTATGTAGTCTTTTGAAGAAGGTCGTAGCTAAGTCAAAGAAGGATTGGCACGAAAGAATTCATGAAGCGCTTTGGGCGTATCGCACCACTTATCGGACTCCCACTCAAACGACCCCGTACTCACTTGTATATGGTGTTGAAGCTGTCATTCCTCTCGAGCAACAAATTCCATCATTGAGGATCGCCATACAAGAAGGGTTGACTGAAGAAGATAATGCACGACTGCGCCTTCAGGAATTAGAAGCTCTTGATGAGAGGAGGTTGGAAGCACAACAAAGACTTGAATGTTATCAAACTCGTCTTTCAAAATCGTTCAATAAGAAGGTCCGAGCTCGTTCTTTTCAAGTAGGAGATCTGGTGCTTGCTGTGAGAAGACCCATCATAACTACTCATCGTGTTGGGAACAAATTCGTGTCAAGATGGGATGGACCGTATGTCGTCACGGAAGTCTACACCAATGGCGCGTATAAGTTGATTTCGGAGGATCGAGTCAAGATTGGCCCTATCAATGGGAAATTCTTGAAACGCTACTACGCTTAGTTGTACTATGTATTAATTTTAAAAAAATAAAAATAAAAAAAAATAGAAAAAAAAAAACAGAAAAAGAGAAGAAGAACTCCTGACCCGCATGAGTATAAACTGTGAACGGTAATCACCAAAAAGCTTTGCATGTGATTAAACTGCTAAAATTCTCCACCAATGTGAATATATGTGGTTAAACTGTTAATTCTCCACTAAGGTGTTATGTGGTTAAACCTAATACTCTACTTTGTCTAAAAGTAGTTAAAAAATAGTGACTCCTGGCCCGCATGAGTATAAACTGTGTACGGCACCCCCCCTAAACAAATTCATGTTACTTTGAACTACGTTATGACTTGATCATTTTAAAAGGTACGTAGGCAGCTTAGATATTTTCTAAGTTCAGTCATAAATTATGTTCGTCTTCTAAGTTAGTCAATTTTGATTGATTTGGCGAGGAAATGAAGTGCAACAAATGCTAATGTTCGAGATTGAGATTGCACGATGTAAAAAGAAACGAATCATTCCATTCCATAACCTTGAGTCTTATTACATGAAGAAATAAGCAAAAGAGTCGTAAACATCACTAAACAAAAAGATTCAAGCTTCCTAGTTTCTCTTTAGTCACCTTCAAATTTGACTTCAACATCTTCAACTGTTCAACGACTTCTTCGTCCAACGATGGAGCACTGCTGATGGCGAGGATATTCTCTTGAGTTAATTTCACCTGGGCCTTGGCACTGTCGAGTGACTCCTGCTGCTGCTTCAATGTCTTGGATAGTGTTTCTGCCTTTGTCTTTAACTGCTCAAGCTCTTTCGTGACTCGCTTTAACTCATCCTGAGTGGACTTCACTTGATTTGATTCAATATCCTCTTTCGCCTTATCTTCACAAAGACGATCTTTAGCCTCGGCCAACTGTCGAGCAATATGTTCCTTCGTCGCCTTCTCCGAAGATTTAGACCGTACTCCGTCATAAGAGTCGGCGTTGTCAAACAAAACCTTAAATGAGCTCTCAATAGTGGAAAGGTCAAACTTGTCGCATTGCCTCATAGCATCAAAAACGAGTGACACCTCTTCTTTTATGGAAGACAAGAAATCGATAGGAGTCGCCATGACCTTGTCACGGAGGTCGTGCCACATGCCTTGAAGATACTTCTTTTGACGGTCAAGAATGAACTTCTCCCCTTTAAACTCTGAAGCGGCTGGAGTATGAAGATTTTGTTGAGCAGTAGGTTTCTTCGCACACGTTGGAACATTTGCTACAGAAGTCGCTTCATCGTCTTGAGACTCTTCATCATCGTCAGAACCAAAGACGTCCCGTTGAGCCTGAAAAACATCAATTAAAAAGAGAACTCGAGGTAGAAGTAAAGAAGAAGAGATAGACTTGGGAAAACCTTAGCAATGAGATCCTCTGTCTCATGTTGATTTTCGACTGTTTTCTCCACGTGCTGCGAAGAGTCAGTCGTTCGCTTTGCTCTCTTCCAATGTCGATCGGGATTGCTACTTTCTACTAAAGAGGTGGACCCACTCTTTCTCTTATTGGTCCCAGGAATTCTGGCGAGAAGTGCATCATCATCTTCACTTGTAGGATCACCCTGGTCAACAAGTAGCTCCTTGTCTTTCGAAGATATCACTTTGGGCTTTGACGCAAGTAAATCCTCTATATGACGCTCAAGATAGCCTCCATGAACTTGATGCCACCATGACTTATAAGCTGGAGTTGATTTCTTCGCATTTGTTGAGGCACAAGGCAACGAAGCTTTGGATGAGGATCCGCATAGAACGCTCAGTTGCCAATAGTGAATTCCATCATCAAGAGAGCCCTCACGGAAGTCTTTCTTTAAAATGCCGGGAACATCTTGATAATACCCAAATTGACGACTGAATCGATGAGGACTATATGGCTCTATAAAAAAACGATTGCCTTGACGCCACGTTAGGTAGTTAGACCGAATCGCCATGAAGTATCTCCATTCGTATCCAGGTCTTCGTTGATCATCGACGTATCGGGAAGTCTGGTCGTTGATGATGATATTGCAAGTCCATAAAGCGGAGTCCCCCTAGTGGATACGTCTGCGGGCTTCCTCAGGCTCAAAGTGTCTTGCGCCGTTCTCACCGGAATATGTCACCATCATGGGCTTGCGCGTTTGACCAATTGCGAAGTGAGTTTTAAAATAGAGTGTCAGCCAGCCGTAAACAAAGTGGACAGGAGAAATCGATCGAGATGGACTAATGCAGCTTGTAAACTCGTTCAGCCCCTTGTAGATGCTCGTCAACACCGGAATTGCGAGACCGACCGTCTGACCCTTGACCATCATGCTTGCCATCTTGAAGGTGCCCGGACGAATTATGTCAACATCGCCGTTGGGAAGGACGAATGTGCATATCCAACAGGAGAGGTAGGCCGCCAAATGAATTTCTTCTTGCAGCTTTGGCTCGGTCACGACCATCTTCTTGAACAATAGATCTTCGGCAGAGGTCCAACGTCGATGTTCTTCGAAGGTGCCGGGCGGATTATAAGTTAACTTGAGGCGAATTATCCTCTTCTTCTCTCCGTTTCTCTTGTCAGCGCGATTGGGGGGTTGTCTGTATTTGATGGCCTTCTTCGACCAAAATTGCAGCCATCGATCGATTGACACTTGTCTGTCGCCGGTTTCTTTGCACAATAAATGATAGGCATGGAAAAGGTACCTGCAGCAGCGAGGGAGGCATAAATTCTTGTCTTTGTTAATCCCGACCAACTCGTTTGCATCCGGCACCACCTCGTCAAAAATAAACCCACTCGATGGAAGTCCCGCCAATGTATGTAGGTCCCATAGCGATATCGAAAGCTCCCCGGAAGACGTTAAAAGCGTGTTAGTAGAAGGACACCATGCCTCGCAGAATGCCTTGATGATCTCGGGATTGCAGTCGTAGGTGAAAAGCAAGGCGTAAACAGCAATAAATCTCTGCCTTGATCAGGTTGCTTCTGCATCGGCTAATTATGTCTTCAGTCCACTCCCAGTATCCTCGCGTGTAATGGAATTCGCCGGCAAAGTTGATGGTTTCTCCCCATGCAGCTTCACCTCGTGTGATGCGTCGTCCTAAAGTTGGCAATGGCGACGGCTCTGTCTCGTTCTGCTGGTTGTGGTGAGTCGCTTGCAAGATCCATGCTTTGGACTTCCCGTAGGCACACTCTTGAGTCCACTCGCTCATGGAGTTTGTAACTTTTGGCCACGTTTTGGAAAAATCACCAATGATTGGGTCTTCAACTGCAAAATAGGTCCCTTTCTCTAGTGATTGGTGTTTGGTGTCGAGGACTACTAGATATCTCTTTTCCCGAATAGAAGTGCTTGTAAAGTAAACCATCTTGTTTGCTGCGACCACAAGAATCAAAAGGAAGATTATGAATTAGAAATTGAACAGAAAAAGATTAATTAGCATAATGATTTAAATGCTTTATAAACGAGCCTCAATTATTTTAGCAAACTTGGGCTATGCGAAATTTAAAGTTTGTTAAACTCGTGAAATGCGGGGATTTTTTTTAAATCTAATACGCAAAATAAAAAAAAAAAAGGGTAATCTTCCGCCATGTGAGCGGACTAAACGGCTGTACTTGCAGCTTAGAGGCCCCAAAATTGGTCCGTTTCAGCTCAACGGCTCCCGAACAGCCTCGATAGCGCCCGGACAGCCATCGAACGGCCCCGTTACAGCCCCTGTTACAGCCCCCGAACAGCCACGTTCAGCCCGGACAGCCCTCGAACGGCCTCGTCTCAGCCTGAAAAGCCCTCGGCCTCGTCTCAGCCTGAAAAGCCCTCGAACGGCCTCGGTTCAGCCCGGATAGCACCCGTGTAGCTCTGTTTCAGCCCGGACAGCACCCGTGTAGCTCTGTTTCAGCCCGACAGCGGTTGGAGAAGCCTCGTCTCATCCCAAAAGGCATTGCGATTATCCCGGACAGCCATACGAGAACCCCAACGTGCATATAAAAAAAGGGAGAGAGAAAAGAAACGTGGAAGATATCAGAAGATGAATTTATTTATACCTTTCAGGCAATCAATCGAACAAGTGAAAGGCGGGAGTATATGATGTGGAATTTGATGAGAACTGTCCGAAGAAACCCGCGAAAAGGAAAAAATCGATAAGTTTCCCCCACGCAGTAACAGACGAGAAAGAAGAAAGAATGAATATAGTTATACGTGTGTTCTGATTTCTCGATTGATGAATAAAAGCCTAAGGCGCGTCCCTTTTTATAGGTGAAGGTCTGAGACGAAACTAAGAAAGTTTTCATTGTTTTCCTACTTGGAATCAGAGTAGTCAAAGTGTTGAATTGGGAAGAAAGAAAAGTGTTGAATTGGGAAGAAATAATTTGCTGAATCCTGTGTATGGAAACGTATTTTTGAAAATTGGATATTTGTTTGTGTTTAAATGTTATAGAGAAGAGATGTGTATATTTTATTACCTTAGTCTCATATTTTCGCACCGATCAAATCTTGGAGAAGGCCCTTTGAAGGAAATAAAAAGATGTTTGTAGGAGTTGCAGAATCTCACCTTCTGTTGTTTCCCTCATTATGTGCACGAAAAAAGGAATTTGTAAGCTAAAGACAAATTTTCTTTAGTTTAATATATGGGCTATTGTCATTTTTGAAAGTTGGCCTAATATGACTTGCTAGTTGTTCATAATGGGTTAAATTAATAAAGGCCCATTATATGGCATTCAAAAGCTTTGGGTTCATCATATGAGGATTTAATTGGAAAGGTTTGGGCCATGAGATATATATATGACAAGTTTAGCAATTTGGGCTCTCTTGGACCTTGTAAATCCATATCACGTCTACCAAGCCCGATAAATGATGTCGCGACTCATTCACTTCAAGACACGTCGTCCGTGAACAAGTCTCGAGGGGGCATTTGTAGAGACATAAAATTTGTGGCCAATCGAATGGCGCCACGTGGAAATTAATTTATTAAAAATCAAGTCATATTTTCTATTTATATTTTTGGAATTTCCATATATTTAATTTCTAAATTTAAATAGTTAATTAATTGATATTTTAATATTTTAATTCTTGACCAATCAAATAATGCCAAGTGTCAAATCTTAATTCTTGGTAATAAATCACATGTCTTCTAGAAGATCTTGGGAGATCTAAATGGATCTAAAAGATCTTATGTGAATCATCATGGACCAATCAAATCGCGTCCTACGATTATTAAATTTGGTAGGGTTCTCCCTCCTACACCTATAAATAGGGGCTCTCCCTAATGTAAAAAACACACACATCATAATTCATATTCAAGTTTCAAGAGCTCTAGAGAATTCTCTCGACGAGATTCAAGTGTTCTTGAAGATTCAAAGGCGTTCTTGAATATTCGAAGCAAGATTCAAGCGCATTCAACCTCAAGACTGGCGTTTAATCCGGAAACAAGCTGCAAAGCCTCCGAATAACGTTAGTAAATCCAAAGCCGGCGTAGAGAAGATTCAAGATCTACTTTGCGACGAAGACCAAGGATTCGTGTTCTTCGCGTTCTTGGGATATTTCGACGTTTGATCCGAAATCAAGGCGTTGGCCCTCGGATTAACGTTAATTCAAGTCAAATCAAGTCAAGGAGAAGATCAAGCCGAAGATTTCGCTCCAAGACTCAAAATTGTTCGTGAGAAGAATCAGAGGAGAAATTAGAGATTGTAACCCGCAATATTTATTTTGATTCGAGAAATTCATTTGAATAATATTTTTTGTGTTTTTTTTTAAATTCAATACACGAAAATTGTTGTTACAGCGAGCATCAAGAGCCAAGAGACGAGCATCAAGAGCCAAGAGATGAGCATCAAGAACCAAGGACTGCGCATAAGGACTTTACAAGGCCAAATGAGCCAATTGGTGGACCAGATGGACCGACTAGTGTATCGGCTGGAAAAGAGTCCAATGAGTTCGAGTGTCATCCATTCGTACAACGAGGACCTCGAGGAACCTGAAGAGGGCACATACGAGCTGGAGAACGAGAAAATCACGAATATCGAGAAGAATGTGAGCGAAAAAAGAGAACCAAGCTGCAGAATATGGGGCTCAGCAGCAGAATACGGGGGTGCCCCATACTCGACCTGCTGTAGCCAAAAAGCGTACCGTTCTTCCCGCTTTTGTGCCGATAGAAGCTGAACCGTGTCCTATGTATTCTAATATGAAGTGGGTACTGAGCAAGAATGCACTGAAGCATGTCTTGGACCTTGATATACATTCTCTTGAGACGATCGAGCAAAACGAAAGGTGTGAATGGGATTTTGTTGAGGCGGTGACCGTGATCGAGCGTGGGTTGCTACACATTCTTGAGGAATTAGAGTCATGGAGAAAAGATCCGGTGAAGCACCCAACATCGAGGATAGGGGATGCCACCAAGCATGGCGTGGTGAGATTGATGCCTCCCTTGAGGCCACCTCCAAAGCCGCCATGGATCCTTTGAGGAAAGGGAGCAATAAGTCGGGCCAACGACAATAAAAAGAGGCACTTGTTGAGACGCAAACCAATGGTGTGCATGGTTCAAGGACTTTTTCGCATTGACTAAGGTGAACTCGTTTCTTTTACCTCTGTTTTTGTTTATTTCAGTTTACTTGAGTGTCTATGATATATGCAAACTCTAAGTTTGGGGAGGTGGTTTCTTCGTGAGCATTTGTGTTTTATCATGTCATTAAATTTATGCCCCTTAGAGTTTGAGTTCTTAGATTCGCATGATATTTGTTGTGTGTGAGTATGAGATTGAATGTACGTGGAGTTTTGCGATGATGATAAGAGAGTCCATTTGAATTTATTGTGCTAGTTTAAATGGCTTGAGTTAATTTTATTTGGTTAAATTCTTAAGGTGTTTTTATTTTGGGGACAAAGGCATGATGATCGATATTTTTGTGATTTATTTGTGGTGAGTTGGTTTTGAGGCGATTTGTATTGTTGATATGTGCTTGTGATTACTTTAATCAATGTTGATTAAGTTTGGGGACTTGAAGCTGAAAGTTGGGGTTTTTATGTCTTATAGTCGAAAAAAGAATAATGAGGATGAAGGAATAATTGGTGGAGTTGAAAAGCCGTTTGGCACAAAAAAAAAAAAAAAGAAAAAAAAAAGAAAAAAAAGAGCATGGGCTGCAACAGCTGCCAATCTGTGGGGGCTCTAGTGTATAATTCCAATAATTTTCGTATCTAGACGAGCACGAAAGGCTAAAACCCACGGGTTGTGACGGAGCTGCCGTTCCTTACTTAAAAAAAAAAAGAAAAAAAAAAGAGTGTGGAGGATAAGACATTTAGACTTTGGCTAGAAACAGAAAGAAACTTGACTTGTTAGCAAAGAGAGGGGTGTCATGAGTTGCATTGATCGATACATTCGTTATAGAGATTGACAAACTGTGGTGGTCACTTGGATTGATACTTGATGTGTTTGAGTTCCTAGAATGATTTCGTCTTGAGCCCGAATAAATTATTTCGAGTTGTTTGAGCTATGCACTTATGTGAGAATTGTGAGGCCCTGAGTAAAGTTCTACGTACTTGTTTTCTTGTCCATCTTTGTGCTTATAGTTCTAAGTTGCTTGGGGACAAGCAATGGTTTAAGTTTGGGGAGATTTGATTGGTCGGAAAAAATGTGTATTTTATATATTTATTAGTGTATTTTTATATGCTTAATTTTATCGCACTTATTATTTTTCGACTTATTTATTTATTAGATGGATTCAAGTGCTTTGATATTTTTATGGTTTATCTTTAGGATATTGGAGTATTTTATGGACGACGAGATGTTGAAGGAAGATTGAAGCAGGCAGTACGGGGGAGCCTCATACTCGACCCAGGAGCCCCATACTCGGTCAACATAGGCCACATATATTGGGTCTAAGTTGTACTTTAATAGGGCCCACTTGGAGGATTACTTCAATTAAATGGCAGCAGGTTTATGTTGGTATTAAAATAAGGGCCATGTGAATGAAAATAATATGCCCATCAATTTGGCCCAAATAAGTCTTAAAGATGAGGCATCAGATGTGAAGGCACGCAGTCATAGGGCAGTAAAGGGACAACCATTATTTTATTTAATTGGAGACATTCACGCAGCCCCTATTATTCACGAAAACAGAAACAGAGGAAAGAAAAGACAGAGCCGCCATATTCACGCACAGAATTATTGGCGAAAAAAAAAGGTGGACAAAAGGGAACCCGATCAATTGCGGAGGGAGGCCGCACGCGTACATGAGGGAGATAATTAATCTCTCTCTTTTATTTATTATTTCTTTTTATTAGTATGTTAGAGTAGATTTTTATTTCTAGTTCTGGTGATGTTGAACCTTACGACTTGATGATGTTTGATTGATTTTCTTGGTTGATTATTGAGTTATCTTTTTGCGATTGTTTGTGTTATTTTGAATAATTCACCATGATGTGTTAGTCTTGTTTAGATTGATCACCTGAATTAGGCTTTTCATATCTACATCTGAATTAGACCTTCAATCCGTAATTGTTGTTGTGTTTAATTCATAAGAGGTAACCGGAAGATGGTAACTACCGGGGATAACACGGCCTATTTAAGTGAGCGAACGCGGTTGAGTTCACTACTTAGTCTAGCCTATTTTTCTAATTCGTAAAGCTGCTAATTGTATTAAATATTGAAAACGTTTTTCTGGACTGTACAAGAAGTCAGGTTTAATCGTAGAGCGTCTCGCGGTTAAATTAAAAATAAGGAAAAATTCGAGTAACTGACCGTGTCGTTGTCTAGGGCTAGTAATTTCATAAGATAGCGAGATTTAATACCAGAATTGATTAGACGAGTCAGTCGAGGGTGTAGACGGAACCGTGAACTAGAAACTTCTCTTTATTTATTCTATTTTATTTTTATTTCCTTTGTTTATTAGGATTTTTAATAAGTTTAGTTTTTAAACCAATCCCCCCACCCATTTATCGCTTTTTATAATTTTAATTAATACGAGAAAATTCACAATTTGATTCACACTCCTCGTGGGATCGACCCTTGCTCGCCACTACTACTAGTTAGTAGAGGTTAGTCGAGGAAAATATAAATTTTAATTTTGCCGCGTTGCGACGCGCGGTCAAATTTTGGCGCCGTTGCGACACGCAGTCACACATCCTCATTTGACCCTTATATATATAATATTTAAAATATTAAAAGAGTAATTTGAGTATAATTTATATATATAATATTATTTAAGAAAATATAATATAGTTTTTTGCCAAAACTTTCTTGGGAGGGGATATCTTTTCCCATATAAAAATTAAATTGGACAGGTGTAACAGTAGGGATTTAGCAATAGCGTGACACATCAAATTCTGCCCAAAATCAGACTGGCTGTATAAACGTGGCAATTGGAGTTGGACGTTCATTTCCTACTCTTTCTAGCCAACTTTTTGCTTCTTCTTTAACACTACTACACCAAATTAAAACTAATTCGATTTGATGAAGCCGTAAAAATTAATCACACGTGCCACCGCCTCTCCACCCACCAATCCCGCTCACAACTATAATAAAACCAAAGATACTCCAACTAGCTGATTTCAGAAAACAAAAAAATGGTTGTACAATATCCTTCTTCCTCTTTGATGACCGAATTTTTGCGGCAGTGCGGCGGCGCCGCCGTCATCGACGGGGGACTTGCGACGGAGCTCCAAAGGCACGGGGCTGACCTCAATGATCCTCTGTGGAGTGCTAAGTGCCTCATCAACTCACCTCACCTTCTAAGAAGGGTATAACCTATCATATTATAATATATATATAATATATAATTAGGTTATCTTCTATCATTTTTTATGGGGTAATTAGTTTATACAAGGATGCATATCAACACTGAAATTTTGATTATTGCATAGTTAATAATTATTTGTATTCTGTTTGTTTGTTTGTTTTTTTTTTTANTTGTTTTCGGTTTCTTTACAAAATGTATGTGTATTAACCGAGGAACAAACTATGTATATGAAACATGCATATTTTATATGTTTATATATATGAATCTCTTGGTATGTAATATTCGCTTCTTTATTTTTGCGTCTTTAATGATACTTTTAGTTCTATGTGTTGCAATTTTTTGACTGGTTCTTAACTCAAAATCGGTTATTGTCGGTTATTTTTCATTATTGGGTTACCTGAAGGACCAAAAAAATCAAGTCGTAATAACCCGGTTCGGTTCTTTTCTGGTTCCTTTATGTCTAATCTATTAGAATATTCACTTATGAGTTGTCGCACGTCGTTTATATAGAAAAATAGGTTTAATTTATAAGTGTAATGGGCCTAAATTTGGAATATAGTCGGTTTCTGCTGATGGTTTGTTTTATTTTATTTACTCTCATTTTCTGGGGGTCTTGCGTTCTTTCATTTTCTTTCTTAAAAATCGTGTATTTTTTTTTTCTTTTACCTTTCTATTAAGTTTAATTGCAATTTTGTTTCGATGAGTAACGATCTTAGCCCTAATAAAAAGAATAAATGAAAGAAAATCATGTGAATTTCGGTTAGGTTTAATGGCAATTTTGTTTCGGTAAGTAACGATTTTGGCCCGATTAAAAAAAAAAGAATAAAACTACTTGATGTAAAAGGATGATGATGATAAAAAATAATAATAATAATAATCTATCATTATATAAAAAGAATAACCTTTTTACAAATTTAGAAACTTTTTCCCGCCAAAGTTATTAAATATATCCTATATATAGTAATTGTTGGACAAATCTAAATAGGCAAAAAAATCGGCTCATTAATTGTGTAAAGATTTGTTTCTCTTTTCCTATTTTTTAGTTTATCACAATCGTTGTTTGACAATAAATATTTGTTTTTCTTTTTCCTATTTTTAGTATAAATCTACACGAGCTTATCTCTTCTGTTACAAAATCTCATCTCATGTGTTTAAAAAATCTCATCCTTTATCTATACAGATTTGAAAAAATAAAATAAAATAAAAACTAATTCATAATTACTACTAGAAATCCATTATCTTTGAAAAGAAAAAATAAAATAAAATAGAAACCAATTCATAATTACTACTAAAAATCCATTATCTACAAGTTATTTTCATCGGTCTAATTACTAATATTTTTATAAATATTATAAGCTAACCATACAAAATAGTATAATAATAATTTTGAAATGGTGTGTAATCAAAATTTTTTATATTCTCTTATAGAAAATAATTTTATATTGTTTGATCTCGAATCTTTAATTTATAATTATTAAGTATTGTTTATCCTCCTCTTTAATTTATAATTATTTTTTTTCTTCTTCTTTTTAAATAGGATCAATAGTAGTTTCCACTTCCGCCATTGAATGACTCAAACTCGAGATCTATTTATAATACTGTTAATTTAATATTGTTCTCGTGAATTGCACGGGTACACACTAGTAATAATTAATGGTCGTTGATTTCAAAATAACCGGAACACGTTGTTAACTTACGTTAAAGGAAATGTGGCATGATAAATTCGGTTAGATTTGTGTTTGCGCATGTAATTATCCGAATAAAAATGCTATTATACAAAGTATGTGAACAAAACAGAATCAAAATTCCCAAGAAACCTCTGTAATAATATATCCACGTCATCTTCGGGCGTTAGTTGGATAAGTTTAAGTTTGCCAACTGATGCTTTCCTTGGTAGCAGAAATTCCCCGCTGACTGACACGTGTTTCTTTTGCAATAAAATTTACAATATAAAGATTATTAGGTGCTAATCTTCCTGTGATCTCAGCAAAAGGCGAGAGGTAGAGGCCAGATTAAGCCTCTTTAATAGTTTAATCAATGTCAAGTTGAATTTTTTTTAGTTTAAGCTTAAAGATAAAATTTTGAATTTAACGTAAATGGTGCCTATATCAACAGGTTCACTTGGACTACCTTGAAGCTGGTGCAAATATCATTATATCCGCATCTTATCAGGTAACCTGTTTTTTTCTTTTTTATTTTTTTTTTATTTTTTCCCTTTTCCAAATGGCAAATATGTTGCTGAAACTTGAAACAAGCGTAATGACTTTGGCTCACAAACTTCTCTATTAAAAAATCACATTCACCGAAGAGTTGAAAAGTGATTTCTAGTGCATCTTTTGTTGTGTAACCTTGTCATCATCTATCTTTTTATGATTAATCTACAAAGCCATTTTTTGTTTATTCTTGTTGAATAATTAATGTTTACTATTATAACCCATTTTGGTTTAATATATTTCTTCAAAGAAAAAATCTAGCTTGACCTTATTGATATTAGTTGTTATGCAACGTTTATTAACGTTTAATGCGAACAAAGTAGATATGACTACACGTATATAAAAGTCTTACTAAGCTTCAAGAAGACTATGATGTTTCAAATAAGAATTCACTAAAGGACTCAAAATATCAACCAAAGTCATTAAAGTTTTATAAAGTTACCAAAGTCACCCAATTTAAAAAGTCGTAAAAAGTCTCAATTAATGAATACACTCCTTAAAAAGAACGACAACGACCCACAGGAAAAGAGTACAACCTAGCAAAGAGAGCTCTGTACAGACGAAGCACTAAGAGAGGTTAACAACACAAGGACGTAACAAAAAAATAAAAAACCTAGACACATACCAGATTANATAACGCTTTTAAGCGTTGTCGGAATCAGCTTAATAGAAGACCGATTTCTGCACATAACATTTAAAAGTCGGTATTTGAAGAATCTTTCACGTAACACTTTTTTATATTAAGCGTTATATGAGGAACCACGTAATACTTTTTTATATTAATCGTTATTTATAATATTAATCAAATAACATTTTTTTAACTGAATTGCTATCTGAAATGATGCTAATATATAACACTTTTCTAAACAAACGTTATCCATATTTATTTTGTGCTTGTATTCATTAACCCCTTCTACTAGTAAAGTAAACAAGATCCAAGTGATTTAAAATCATGAACCACATGTACCAAGAAGCAATAACAAACAAGAAAAAACACAAACATGAATATAACAAAAACTTACTAACACAATCCACCAATTTTAACATTGTGCTCGTGTATGTACAAGATAATAATGTAGCACAAAATCATGAAAGAATTGTATCTCCAATTCCAATAAATCAAGAAAAAAAAAAAACTAATATTCGTAGCAAAAAATTCGCCATCCATTAGCCAATATCCTGACCAAACAAGTTTTGATGGCATCCTCCTGCATCGCGAATGTTATACATATATTGATATCAAATTAAGTCATTTCATCACATCTTAACAAGATATAAAAGAAAATGTAATAGAAGTTTAACATAATAAATACCTTTAAGTACGAAAAAAATGCGCATGTATCTGTCAGAATTACGAAAATAAACATCTTAGTCATAATCTATTAATTCTATTTTGTAATAAATTTGAAATTTAACACAACAATAATAACAAACGAATCGACACTATTAGAACAACTCTGAAGAACGTTTTGTGCACATTCTTCCCGAATTTCATTTACTTGTTCCTCAAATAATACTTGTAACAAGGAAGTACTAGAAAATATATCATTATTAATTACATTTTAACCAAAATACCGAAAAATGAGTGGGTAATGGAATGACAAAAAAATGAGCTTAAATTCACTTACCTGATTATCATTTCATCACAATATTTATTTTTTTTTTTGTAGTGAAGTCTGCCATTGGATATGAGAAGAAAAAAAATTCCATTTCATTCGACCAATGAAAATTTTTATCCAAATTAATAATATTTTGCAAAATTATCGAGTTTTCCCTCTCATTGTTTTACAAGATGAAGAAAAAATCATAACTATATATTTCTCTATTATACGAAATTCATGTTAGATCCACTTATACATTGTTGTAGTTACTGATATAACTGTTTCACTATTTTAAAGTCCCAACAACATTGTTCTTTAGATTTCATGTTACAGTTGTTCAAATTCAATAAAACATATCATTCTTCCAAATTTTTGTCCAGAAGAACAAAAAATTCAAAAATTGGAAGTATATACATCCTATCCCATTTTCAAATCATTAATAACTCATTCGTGTTACAAGTAATACACTCTTGAATGCAACATTTCTGCAAGTCCTAAAGAAACCTAAGGAGCTATTTTAATTTTGAAGAATAATTGAGCTTTCTGGTAATAATAATGAATATCACTATTGTGTTTGTGGTCTTTAGGCTACTCTTCATGGATTTGCAGCTAAGGGGCTTTCAGGGAAAGAAGCTGAAGCCTTACTAGAAAAAAGTGTAAAGATAGCTTGTGAGGCTCGTGATATATACTACGAAAGGGCCACTAAAGGCTCGTGGGATATTTCAAACGACGGAATATCTTTAAAACAACAACGTCCAATCTTGGTTGCTGCATCTGTTGGGAGCTATGGCGCTTATCTGGCGGATGGTTCAGAGTATAGGTCGGTTTAACCTTTAATCCTGAAAGATTATCCTTTCACGTTATACATTGATAACAAATCTACCCCTGAGGTTTGTGTTATTAACAAAACCCATCTGGCTATGGGAATTACATAAATCAAATTGTCAAGTTCATTTTTTGACCAACAATTGCTGATTAATGAAATTTGGCCACATGGTCAAATTTTTTCATGTGATGTATATATCCCATCATTTTTTCATTGATCATGTGATGTATATATATGCTGTCATTTTTTTTATTATGCAGAGGGATTTATGGGGATAACATTGGTTTGGAAGCTCTCAAAGATTTTCACCGTAGAAGGGTTCAGGTTTTGGCTGGGTCGGGGGCCGATTTGATTGCATTTGAGACCATCCCAAATAAGCTGGAAGCTAAGGTAATTCTTGTTGATTACCTAAGCTAAGGTAATTCTTTTAACAAGAATATGATTTTACGAATCTTTTCACTACTTATTTTCTCTGTTACTATGTTACCGATTTTACGTACATTAGGACCATTAGTTATTCGCATGATGGGCAATTGATACGTAGATTAATCTAACTTAGTAGCATTAGTTATTCATTTCGTATGGCAATATCATTATTGCTGCTACTACTGCTACTATTATGTCTTGTTGCACTATATTTTACTTGCTTGGTTTGAAATTAAATTAAATTTTATCAGTTTTTCGTTGTCTTATTGGGATAGGCATATGCAGAGCTTCTGGAAGAAGAGGGAATTAACATACCTGCCTGGTTTTCCTTCACTTCCAATGATGGGAACAATGTAGCCAGTGGCGACCCAATTGAAGATTGTGCCTTAGTTGCTGAGAGTAGCACTCGAGTAATTGGAGTTGGAATAAATTGCACCTCACCAAGGCACATTCTTGGTTTGATCCAATCAATAAAATCGGTATTCAACCGCTAAAGTAACACGCTACGACATTGTTTTGTTGTCAAATTCACTATTCAGAATTCAGAAAATGATTGCTTGTAAAATATGTAGTGCTTTTTTTTTTTTTTTTTTAATNTTGATAAATTGATCAACATCAGGTGACGACAAAACCGATTCTCGTATATCCGAACAGTGGCGAGACTTATGATGGGAACACAAAGGAATGGATGGTGAGTTTATTAAATCTTGTATTAGTTCAAAAAATGAACTAATTATATGCTTATTAATCAGGTGATTTACACTTTGCATAACATACTCCAGTTCCTTAGTAATTCGAGATATTGTTATCACTATGCAATTTGATCTTCTCCATTGCTCCTCAACTAGTATAGATTGCTTCTTGAAGACTAAGAAAATATGTTTGACTGATAATAACAAAATTATTATCTACGATTTTGAAGCCATCAATGGGTGTCTCGGATGTTGATTTTGTTTCGTACGTGGGGAAATGGAGGGAAGCAGGGGCTTCTCTGATTGGGGGATGCTGTAGGACCACACCAAACACCATTGCAGCTATTTCTAAGGTTCTTTCAAAAAACTGATTACCAAGGGAAAAAATAAAAGCACAAGATGCTACTGTATGGTTCTAATCTGTTAGGGGAACATTAAGATTCTATGCTAATGTATCAACTTTATGAAACTCGTAATAAAGTGTGTTATGTGTATGTATATGTTGTGGTTTATGAATGCATGGTTTGGAATTCACAACACTCTGAAAATTTGCGCAGACAGAAGGGATTTTTTTCACAAGTTGGAAGTAATTTCTGGAAATTTGAGTCACAAATATAAAGTTGTGTTGTAGACGGTACATGTAAAAAAATAAATAAAAGAAAACAAAAACTAGTGATTTCGTTCTTTGGACAAAAATCAAATGCACGGACTGTTTGTATATAGTTAGAAAATGATTTCGTTTGAAATTCAAAAAACGGTTAGTCGCGGGTCGAGGGCGACGGCGCCAGAATAGACCGCGATAGATCTACCTCGATCTTACCTCCATATATTGTGGGGGTTCCACCTCCGATCGATCCGTTCCTGCACTGCCTGAGCGAGAAATCGGCAGACCATTCAGAGACTAGCCATGTAGTCCGTAATCTGTGGGGATAGGTTGGGATTGATGGATGACCCGGGCGCCCAAAGAGCCCTCTTGTCCTAACGGACCAGGCCGCGCTGTCGCACCTCTTTACCCGAGAAAGCAAGTAGCGAAGACTGACTTCTTCATGGATCTCATCCCTTCCTAGCAGATATAGCCAGAGGCTCTTTTCTAAGCAGCCTTTAAGGGATTTTTCACGTGTAAAAGACGCTATTTTGCCCGAGCACTATATCTATCTTATTTGACTTTACTGATTTCTCGCATTCTTCCCGTCCCTGTATTCCTGCCAAGGGCTGACACATGGATCACAGACGGTATCTCCCCATGGCCTTTTGGGGGATAAGCGGGTGTTTAGTCCAAGAAAGACATAGCGCTTCGCTTCTAAAGTTGGATCGCAAGCCCTCCTCTCCCTATGGTCGGGAAGGGTTGCTGTTAGATTCTATACCAACGCGTTCTCTCCGGAAAGTCGAATCGCAAAGGTACTAAACATAGCTAGTCAAAGCCTTCGTTTCTCGGGTCTTTTGACCGTCGAACTCGGGCGGGTCAGGAAGCTGGTGATAGGAAAACCCTGCTAGAGTCGCAAGTTTAGAAAGGAGGGACTCCCGCTTGGATTGCTGAAATCGCTCAATTGAAGCCAAACCGGGTTCCTCGATAGAGTCTATTGAGATGCAGGTCAACGGGGTCCATCTTTCCTATGAAGACCTTCTTTCTGTTACGAATATTATTAGTTTGAACGATATTTTTATCTTACGATTATAGAGTGGCAACAATGCCCCAATAATGGCCTTCGTCGACCTTTCTCATTCACAGGTTCGGGAATGAGGGGATTTGGAGAAGAGTGGACCAGACGAATGAGCTTGAGGGTACGAGCTCACACGTCTTTCTCTGGTCCTTGATCGACTTGCCCGGTCGGAACTGCCCTTTCTATAGAGTTCCTCTTCCGGGTAGGTCGGTCAAGTCAAGGGTGCAGGCTCAAGTCCAAGGTCTGCAGGTTCAGGTTCGGGAGCACGTCTATCCATGCCGAGAAATGGTTGTTTCCCTGAAAATCAAACTAACTACGCTCACAAGGATTGGAACCGTAAACATTGGGTAGACCGACGAGCGAATTCTTTTGCTCATCCGACTTAGAATCAAGCCTAGCTGGTTTAGAAGTGACAGGTTGTCCAGATAGTGGAGTAGACCTACTGGCTAGCCTAAGCATACGATTAACTGGACTTTTTCACCAATGTCCACATCTGGGATTCAATTCCATCAAAAAGATAGGCGGGTTTCATTTGTTGCAGGTCAACCATTCCAGATCTGAGCTACCTGGATCAACCCACCAGTTAGTACCCCCTCAGTTTCAGTAGCTCGGATCAGTTGTAGCTAAAGCTTTAGAAGCGAAGCGAAGTGAAGTCATAAAGGACTCAAACTTCCATTTCTCCAACTTTTTCTCAAAAGTCCTATCTATCCACCTCTCCAGACACAATATCTTGAGTACCTATGATCTACCATAGCCCACCCGTCTTTTTATCTTCTTTCTACGAACTGATACGCGACCTCTGGGAAAGGTCTACCTCAACAGTATTTGGATTCTTCGGATCTCCACTGCTGTTGGGGGACCGGGGGGGAGAGGGGAAAGGGCTTGGCTGCGGATTGCCTCCTCTACCAAGGATCCAAGGGGAAGTAGATCTGCTTTGAAGTGCTCAAGCGAGCTGCCCAGGAGCTGACTCTGATCTTTCATTATGAGACTTCCAAGTCGGTTCGAAACGTAGCCCTTGTTCAAGGGGCGTCTTTCTCAGATCAGATGGAGTGGTTGTGCCCTTTCCAGCAGTTTCTGGGGAAAGCCGCACTCAGACTCCTTACTTGAGTCCTTCTCTTCCCGAAGAGCGTGAACTTTGCGAAAACCGCGTGCCCTAAAGGGCGTGGAATGGATGACTCTCAAAAGCGGTCACTGGTCTATTCTATTTTCTTTTTTGTGGAGAGCTTCGCCCTTAGCAGCGGGAAAGGAGTCTATCTATCTGCCTAGCTTTGGTAGATTTCCCCCAAGCTTTCGAGGCCGGAAGAGCACGGCCAATTACAGTGGCCTGTCCCCTTCAATGCGGAGTGACTTCAACAAAGAAGCTCCGGCAACCGGCTCTGCCCGGTCTGCCTGTTCGTCCGGACTGCCCGACATGGCCTATGAATTGATTGAATTAACTACAGATTTGAACATCTTGATCCATTTCCGTCGGACCCAGATTGGGCAAGTGTTCCGTGTCTATCATAATAGAATAAGAAGAAGCTAGTTCTCAGTTCAATGATCGACAGATGGTTCAGGCCTGAACCTCTCGGTCTAAATTCCCGTATTTCAATCTGAACTGCTTGGTCGGAAATTGGCTGGGAAAGGAAGGTGCCGTTTGCCGCAAGTAGATCTAGCTGATTGACTGTAGCTTTGAGTCATATGTGGGACCGTGCCCTGACTACACGATTTTTCTTTCCCATCCTCGCCTGCACAAGCAGGTTTGGAACCCTAAGAGCAAGAGCGATGGGAAGACTCTATTCTAATTCTATTCTGTCAGACGATTTCTTTATCATTGTAATTACAATCTTCGCCACCCTTCACAGAAGGACGTCGTTCAACCTAGGGCTAACGCGCCTAGCGTTTTACGACATCGGCTTAAAAGCATACAGTCAAGCTCGTAGTCAATCCCTCAAATCCTCACGGTACTATAGGTACGGAGGTACGGCAAACGGGCTCACAAGTCGGTTAGACTTGGAGTCAGTTACACGAGAACCACTCGCGCTCCTAAGCAGGGTATACTCCAGTTGAGACTAACAACATGAATAAGGTTGGCCTATATGTAGATCTTAGTGGACTGAGAGAGCGAGCTCGAAAGGAAGGGGCTTTTTCCGTCTTGGGCTAGGTCCTCAAATTCCTCCCATAGCTTCCTACGAATTTCCAGTTTAAGGGAAAATCGGTATCTGACTTCTTGTGGGTTGGGTCTTCGGAAGGCTCGAGATGCTAACTTAGCTATGCTTTCGGTTGGAAAATGTCCTGATATTAATGCTCTTGACGGAGGGTTTCTCCTAGGGGGTTAGTTAGGGTCCCGAATAAGAAAGATGAGGGTTTTCCAAGTTTGCTTCCAAATAGAGTGGTCTGAGGTGGCTTACCTTCGAAGCTGGGGATCTAGATAGGTACCGATCTCGAGCCTCTGGTATTACCAAAAGGCTCCACAAAGACTACCAAGCACAGGTGAAGGAATGAGGTGAATCATACGCAGCAGGTCCAAACTCCCCCCCTCACTAGTGCTTACTTTTGAAAGTCGTCCTCTTAAAGCACTCGTTCCAGTACAGCACCATGTAATTTAGGGCTTCCAAAAAAGCCGGCCCGGGCGGTCGGGCACAGGAATGGAACATACCATATATTATTATTTTTTATAATGTAAATCTAAAATTTCATAACTACAATTTAAGAAGACGTGCCATTTGATTTTTGGTAACTGATATCTTGCATCTTTACAATTAAATACCATGCATTTAGCAAGGATGCAATTAAAAGTTGCCCTATTGTAAACTTGCAATTAAATTCAAATCGCCTAAATTAAATTTAAACTATTATTATCATGAAAACAAAAGAAATATTAATATAAAATTACTTTTCAATATTTTATTTAAATTACACTGATTTAATTTATTCATTCGATTACTGTTGTCCTGTAATTAGAAGCTACAAATGAACACAGGAAAAATGCAGAGCCGGTCCTGAACATTATTTGGCCCTGGGCCAAATGCAAAAAATAGTGCCTTAAGTATTTCATATGTATGAAAAAACTAGAGTATTTATATAATATCAACAATGCCCCAATAATTATTTTGCTAAACATATTAATTTATATAATCTTTTATGTGAAGCAAAACCTCATCAAATAGCTCATGGTTCATCACGCATATAAAGGTTAATGACACACTTTCATCTTCCAATGGATAATACCTCGAGTGCTGTAATAAAATGATAATGTTTTTATAAAATGATAATGTCTCAATATAAATTTCCGGTACATCAAATAACAAATTGATTAACAAAATCCCTTTTTAGCGGCAAATATAGTAGTAGTAAAATCACTTGCAAAGCTTCAATAGAATTTTTAGCGGAAAGAATATCAATTGTATCACCATAATCAAAATGTCATGTAATAACCTTATATTGCATATATTAATTAATTGCTAAATTTGATACGGTTTACTTTTTTAAGTTGTTTTTATATGTCATAAGAATTATTTGTTTAGTAGTTCAAACATGATTATGTGTTACCTAAAGATCATTAATAAGTAAACCTATAATTAAATTATTACTAAGATTATCTTAAATATATAAAATAATATAATTTTATTATAATATAAATTATTAATCATCTTTAGTTAGTTTATCGTCATGTTTGAGCTATAAAACAAATAGACTGCCTCCGGTTTATAGCACTTTTTTTAAAGGAAAAATGAAATATGGCCATGTTTGGTAAAACAATGAAATATAACCATTTTAGGGGTTAAAAGTACACTTCTACCCTTATTAATGTTTACCTATCAAACAAAAAAAAAGAAAAAAGAAAAAGATTGCATACAGAGAGACGCGCCTTCATCTCAAAAAAAAAGAAAAAAAAAAAAAAATATTCATCTTCCCAAAATTCAATTAAAAGTGATCTCTTTCAAATATCATCTCCAACATCACCAAGTGAATCCATTTGTTGAGAAGAAAAAAGGTACATTAACATAAACCTAATTTTGTTTTTTTATTAATTATGTTAAATAAAAATATTTTGAAAACATTTATTATTGTTTTACCTAAAATTATTGATTTGTCTAGGACCATTTTATTTTGTTGAACTCATATTTTTTTGGAGTAAAAAAAAATGGAGTTTTTGTGCTTCAATAAAAGGAGTTGTGTTTTGTTTCTTGATAAATGGTATTTTTGTTTCTTTTCCATTGTTTTCATTCTCCGCGAGTCGCGTTAGATCTCGCGAAAAATTTCCCAATGTTGGAGGAATGGAGGAAAACTGCTGCAGAACATATTTTTCTTGTTTAATTAGAACTCCCATTGTTTTCTTGTTTTTGTGCTTTCTTAAACAAGAAACTTGTTTCTTGAAGACGAAACAGGTTTCTTGAACACAAAACAGGTTTCTTGAACAAAAAGAAATTGTTTCTTGAACAAGAAACTGTTTATTGAACACAGTTTCTTCTTTCAAGAAACAGTTCTTCTTGTTCAAGAAACATGTTTCTTGAGCAAGAAACTGTTTCAGTCTCTCATATGTTGTCTGTTATTGTGATGCGTAACTCGTCTATTCTAATCCGTCTGTTTAGAATTCTAATGCCAACCTCTAACAAAAGGAAGTTCCGATTGGTGTATCATAATAATTTGTGTTTCCATGTCAGTATTTTGAAAATGTGGTGAGTTCTCATTCGCATATTTTTTTTTTTTTTTTTTTTTTTTTTTTGTCGTGTTTATTTGCAGTGGGAGTAACTTCAAGGTGAATTTGAGCAGTTGGACTATCTCAGAAGGATACTTGATGAAGGCATGGGTGTAGGAACTGGGGAAGTTGTCTTTTCAAAATAGAACAATTAGCAGCAAGTATAGTTGCATTAAGCACTGTGTATTTGTGTCCACCTTACAGTTTGCAGTTTTATAGGCAGTGTATTTGTGTCCATTTTACAGTTTGATGTCCTATCGCGAATGCATCACTGTACTTGTTAATAATTTGTGTTCCCAGGATTTTCATGTCTTATTTTGGCTATAAACAAAATTTAACTAATTAATAATTTACCTTTCTAAAAGAAAAAAAGAAAAAGGAGAGGAACTTGAATCTCTCCAAAAGTGCCATAGCCAACAAGTAGAGACTGTTTGAAAGCAGGCAGAAACAATGCCATTTTATGCACCATATTCCCAATATTACTGAATCAATTAGTCGGACCAAGATTACAACAACATCGTTGATTATGTATTAGCAATTCACAACTTTCCCAAAGGGAAGCATAAGTTCTCACAGCAATCTTTGTTAGTGATGACAATCATCTACAAACTCAAACCAGATTGCCTAATG
>BKCP01004861.1:572305-607605 GCA_008636005.1 Striga asiatica
CCTCGTCCAGCCTCAACGACTTTTGAGGCCGGGCCTCGTCCAGCCTCAACGACTTTTGAGGTCGGGCCTCGTCCAGCCTCAACGACTTTTGAGGTCGGGCCCGTGTTGGCCTCCAAAAGGAGTCAGCCAGCCCTTTTTTTTAAAATTATAATAGTAAAAATTTAAATAATTATATAAAATTTAAAGTATATTATAAAATAAAATTTATTAATTATATAGAAATTATAATAGTAAAAATTTAAATAATTATATAAAATTTAAATAATATAAAATTAGTTTAAAATTTAAATAATTATATAATAGTATAAAATTTAAATAATTACAATATACAATATTATATTAGTATATTTATAATAGTATAAAATTTAAAGATTGTAATAGAAAAAAATATATTAGTATATATTGTTCTTTTATATAAATTATATTACGAAATAGAATTTATTGGTATTATGTTAGAAGTTAGAAATTATTGTGTTACAGATTGATTAGCTTAAAAAATAGAATTTATTAACATTATGTTAGAAGTTCAAAATTATTGTGTTAAAGAATACAATAGATTATGAAGTAGAAATTATTGCATTATAGATTAGAATTGATTGTGTTATATTACAATTATTCTGTTATAGATTATTATTATAGTAAGTTATAATTGATTGTATAATAAATTTAGAGTACAATTTACTATTATTATGTTAGAAGTTATAATTGATTGTCTTGTAAAATTATTAACATACATCGTAATATATTGCAGGCGCCGGTCGAAGATTTTGGAGGAGACGGTCGAGATTACAGACCTGCTTTCGTTACATATGAGCTATTTGATAATTGTGAAGAAGCTATTAAGTGGGCAAAAAAAATTGGCAACTGAGAATGGTTTCGAATTGGTAATCTCGAAACACGATAAAGAAGGAAAGCATCGATGGTTGAGGTGTAATCGAGGGGAACGTTACAGAGGTAATGTTACGAAATTTGTTAATGCTGTTTTGAGACGTTCGAAAACTAAAGCGACCGGTTGCCCTTTTATGATAAAAGTCAAATTGGACGCACAATCTAAAAAATGGTATATTTAGGTTCCTTATGATGATGATAAAAAGGGAACGCATAATCATGCGATGATTGTGTATCCCGAGGGTCATCGACAGATGAGCGGACTTAGTGATTCATCTAGAGAGATTGTCCGTGATATGAGTGGTGCTCAGGCGAAACCGGCAGCAATTTTGGCTGCGATTCAGGATAAAAACTCTGTAGACAACGCTACCGTGCGACAAGTTTATAACTATAAGACTAAAATGCGCAGAGATAGTTTACAGGGTAGAGATGTGGTTGGTCAGCTTATTCACTTTGCTAGAATTAGCAATTATATAGTTTACGCTGAGACTGATGACGTCACACAGGCGTTGACGCATGTGTTGTAACGCCCCACTTTATTTTGAAAGATTTATCGAATTAATTTAATAAAAATCACTATGAATTTTTGCAAATCTCAATTAAATAAAAACTTAGTAGGCGCTACTTAATTTACCAAGAGCAATTTATCCAACATACAAAATAAATCAAAATGTACCTACACATTCATCATACTCCATAAGCAATAAAACAACAGCACAATCCAACACTTTTTCAAAATCAATCTAGTTCAAAAATAATTAATTAAACCATAATGAGTTCATAAATGCGGAAATAAATAATAGTCTTAAACAAAATCAAGACCACCCACTCGCCTTGCCTCGTCACCCGCCAACTGCTTAACTTGCATCCGTGAAGAGCAGGTGGGAGTGAGTACAGTTAAATATCGTACTCACACTATGCATATGAATAACATAATATTGGTATGGTCGCAACATGAACATAAACATTAATCACAACATGTCTCATCTCCTAATCAACATCACACCATTTAACCTTACTCCTGTGCACATCTATCGCTAGCCGCAGAACGGGGATTCACTACCCGAAGGCGGGAGTACGTGCCACTGTAACGGACACGGCCTTCCATATGGGCTTACGTACCTCACAAGGGCACGACCATATCAGGACTTAAAGGAGATTGTCACGCAAGGGCACCGTACCGTAACTCGACGGGGACAACCGTACCGACGGCCGTAACAGCTCACATCGATAGGCTACATGTTCATTTTCATACGTAGATCACACCAAATTTGCAACATGATTAAAATCAAACATATGCATAGATAATTTTTTTAATAACAACCCACCTGAAAATTCGGATGGACGATAGCAATTATCAGAAAAGACGTGGGTCGAGGCTTGACTCCTCAAACACCTACATTAAGTCAAGGTCCTACAATAAATATCTTGACTTAAAAAGGAAAACACAAAACAGACCTAGTCGAACTTGTTTCGACTAAGTAGTTCGTGAAGTTCTGTGGATGTTGGAACATTAAGACTCGGTACTAAACTTGACCAAACCACATAAGGGAGTTCACATAAATACATCTAAGGATTGACCAAGTCAAACTCACATCAAAACGAAAAGCAAGTCGATTCCCAACTTTTCATTTCAAAATCATGTTTCGAAAATAGTAATCATTAATCACATGAAATAGATGATCAGGCTACCCTACGACTTAAGCTCTAAAATTTTAGCCAAAATTACATCTCTCAGTAATTAGTGAAACCACCAAAAATTCAGCTTCAAACTCAAAGCACACAAATTTGCAAAATTCCTACAAGAAATCAGCAAAAACGCACATGAAATTATATCTGAACCTAATGAATGAATCAGGACTTGAAAATTTAACATAACAACATACAGCATGCTAGAGTCAATGTGTGAAAATCTCAGCCCTTAACATTAACTGCTGCTATTTTTAAAAATTCATACAAGATTCAGCAGTTTATGGAATTTAAATCAAAACCGAATCAAAATGAACTCTAAAAATTTCCATCTTTTAACAAAATGATAATATACATAAAATGAGCATCTTAACAAAACTTCAGAATTTTTCACGAATTAACCAATTTATAAAAAGTCAAACAATTTTCAGCAGATTTGATAAATAATTTATTATCCATATCAAATCAAGTCTAAAAATTCTAAAACTTTTACACAACATATAAACATCACAGAGGCATGACATAGTCGAATTTCAGCTCATTTAGTTCACGCATGAATTTATTATGCAATTAACACTACTCTGATCAGATTTCACTATAATTATTAAAAATAGCTACAGGCTTCTAAAAATCACGAAATTTTTAGACAAAGCTCGTATTGAACAGAGAACATCACCCTAAACACTTCAAGTCGTTTCAAGCAGCGAGCTATTTTTAAAAATTCAAATACTAAAACAGCGACATATATGCTCGACAATTTAACAATTAATTCATAACACCAAATTTCTCGTCCGAGGCCTTCCCTTAAGGCCAAGGACTCGACTTTTTTCCAATATCCACTTACTTACACGAGTTTCGAGGCCTCGTTCGATTTCTCATAATCGAAGAGATCCCAAACAACACGATTACACATAAAATCATTTCTTTCACATAAATTCATGTCGAACCCATTTTCGCACAATAATCAAATCTCGTATATCAAATAGTAAAGATCACAACATGACATTTAAACATGATAGGCAATCAACATATAAACGATTTAAACGGGACGGGATCGACCAAGTACCGTTCTCGGGAAAACTCGGAAAACGGAACGAAAAAGACGAACGGGGATGACGGGCTCGACGGATTCTCGCGTCTCGCCGGAAAAGAGGTCAGCGGCGGAGGAGGGGGTTGCTGCTGCTGGTCATGGCCGGAGTCGCTGCTCGTCGAGGTGCTGGACGGAGGAGGGTCGCCGGAAAACTTCACGAACAGCGATTGGGGCGAGCTGCTCACGGCGGCGGAACTCCTGGGGCGGAGTCACGGCGGGGCAGAGCTGCTGTGGCGGCACGGAAAAGTGCTGGCTGGCCGAAAAGATCACGGGCAGAGGTGGTCTTGTCGTCGGGTGTTCATGGTCTGCTCGAGCTCGCCGAAAAAACGCGAACCGGGGCCGTCGAAGGTTGGTCGCGAGTTGCTGCACGCTGGTGAAGGGGACGACGTCTCACAAACAGAGTGATGAGAGGACGATGATGATAGGAGATGACGAGTGACGATGGTGATGATCGGAAATTCAGAGAAAAAAAAAACGAGAAAAAGGGTCGATCGCGAAGGAGCAGAGCGAGAGATTGAGATCGGGAAGGAGAAAATAAAAGGCTGCGATGTGGTCTACTGGTGAGAGGAGAAAACCGAGTAGAGAAATATATATATACATACATAATACATACTAGGTCAAAAGTCTTGGACCCCAAAAAAGAAATCACCACGCGCAAAAATAGAGAGAAAAAGATCTGTCGAGCCGGGCCGGATTACGAGTTCGGGCGCGGTTCGCTAATTGTTGGGCCGAAGGTTCGGTCCAATGCATACGGTTCTCTCGAATAATATTTATTTAATGGGTTTAATGCACCAAATCCCCCTGTATTATACTAAATCTGCGCGTTTTCCCCCTCTAATTCAAAAATTGCGTCAGACCCCCTTCTATTAAGGTTTGACGAGCTGACGCTCCCCAAGTTACATTTTAGTGTTAACCTCGTTAATTTTTTTGTTAACTTCCCGTTATGCCTTCCTTTATTATTATATTTTACAAGTGAAATTGAAATTTCAATCAATCATAATCATAATCTCTCTTCGCGATCCAATCACTAAATTCTTCCTAAATTCAATAAAAAATCAGATCTCCCCTCATTCACGCCACAACCCACCGCCGCCCCCTCCCCACTTTCTCTCTCATCCTCCAATTATTCACCAGATCGTCGATTGCAGAAACAGCCATGGCCGCCACGATCTTGTCCCCGTCCTCATCCTCCCCTCGCGGTGACGACGATCGCCAAATCCCCACCGCCCTAGCCCTCCCCGCCGCGACCGCCGTCGTCGCCACCGCCGTCTGCCGCCTCCCTCCCCGATTTTGGTCGCCCAACGAGACGACGACCCTTATTGACGCCTATAGGGACAACTGGTGCTCCCTCCGGCGCAGCAACCTCCGCTGCGCTGCCTCGGCACGCCCCCGAAGACCGCCTCCAGTGCCGTCACAAGATGGAGAAGCTACGCAAGCGGTACTGCCGCGAGCGGCGGCGTCCGCCTGTATGCCTCGTCGTGGGCCCACTTCCAGGCGATTGACTCCATGGAGAAGGGATTCGGTGGCGATCCGTCCGCATCCTCAGATGGCGAGGTTTTCAGAGATGGGCAGGAATGAAATTGGGAAAAGGGCCGGCGAGAGCGTGAAGAGAAAGAAAATGGATGGTGGTAGTGGCAGTGAGGTGGCGGCGACAATTAAAAAAAAAAAGTAGCTGAAATGAAGAAGAGAAGGGAGTGGCTGCGCGAGATTAGGGTCAAATGTGGGGAAGAAGGCATTTAAATGGTTGATTTTAAGGGTAAAAATGTAAATTCTGCGACTTTGAGTGGAAAGATGAAGAAACAGCCGCACAGCACGCGCGTGCACGTCACTTCCGTCATCTTAGACGGTTTAGGGTGTTTCGCGCATGCGAAACTTTAATAGAAGGGGGTCTGACACAATTTTTGAATTAGAGGGAGGAAACGCGCAGATTTAGTATAATATAGGGAGATTTGGTGCATTAAACCCTTTATTTAATACATTCATTATTTTAAAATAATAATATTAATAATTAAAAATATACAATTAGACAATTAATTACAATTAGGCAAACAATAATATTTAGACATTAAATAACGACAATAATACTAGTAATATCACAATAATAAATATCATCAATAATAATAATAATAATAATAATAATAATAATAATAATAATAATAATAATTCTCAAATAATCCACAAATAAACGGGGCGCTACAGTCTACCCACCTTACAAAGAATTCCGACCTCGGAATTCGAAATACAAACTACGACACGAATACAAACGAGAAAAAAGAGGGGAAAACATCAACACATGAAATTCGGGTACTGTTTGTAGTATTTTGAGGGTAGTTGGTAACCGAGCTACCCGACCTCGAGTCGTTCTCAAAGGAAGACGGTTCGGAGCTTCGTTTACCACTCAATTGTCCAAATCACACAAAATGAGAAAATAAAAGCTAAACATGCTAATCAATTGGTTGGAGAGTGAATTAATGCTAATCGATGCTCGGAATTGAAAGCAACAAGCAAACTAGAGAATTAAGCAATTAACACTACCGGAGTCTCTAAGCCATCATCATCAAACGAATCAACAACGAGAAGTATGCAAGTTCTAACTCTAGATCACTAATCCCAACCTTCTAACCTAAGTGATTAAGCTCTAAATAGAGTCATAACCCTTAATCTAGATAGGCAAGCAATTAGTCTCTACTAGAACAAACATGAGCAATGATCAAGTCCAAGCATATCCTCCATCATCAAACAAACACTCAAATTCACCTTGAAAAATTCCATAAGTAAAAACGAGGCAAAAATCGAAGTAATGAGCTTTAAAAGTAAATACCCAATCTTCTATTGCATGCTAGATGAAAATCGGAGTCAAAAGCTCAGAACTTGAACAAAATAAAACTCGCCGGAAAATTCGCCGGAAAATGATGTCATAGAGCTCCCAAGAGAGAGAAGAGAGAAAACTAAAAAGAAAATAGCTATTCCCAAAGTGGGAAAGTGAAATATGAAATCTAGATCTCCAAATACAAAGGACCAAAATGTATTTATACTAAGTGGCAAAAACACACACTAACACACACATTAAAAAAAAAACACTCGCGAGTAAAGTCGAACTCGCGAGTAAAATCTTGAATTTCGCAGCTGAATTTCGCTGGCAACACAGAACTCGCGACGCATCGGGATTTCGAGGGCTCGAATGTTGGAACTCGCGGGCTAGACGTGCAAAGAGAGAATTCGCGAGCTAGAGAAATTTCGAGGGCTCGAAATCAGAAACTCGCGGGCAAGGCGTGTTGTAGCTGGGACTCGCGACTGAAAAGGAATTCGAGGGCTCGAATCTCAAAAACTCGCGGGCGAAAGGCAGCTCGTGAATTTTTGTCCCGGTGACTTTGGTTCGACTTCTAAAGCTTCTAATTCATCGCACGGACCTCCGATCGACTCGAAACTTCGACTCGCACTCCTCAAATCTTTTCCTCATCGACATGAGATGCAAGCAAAATGAATTAACACTCGAGACGGCGCATCACGAAATGACTATTTCTTCCTTTCGAGCCTACAAAAACACCAAAACGCACAAAAGGGATAGGAAAAAATACGAACACGACTAAAAACTAAAAACTACGAAAAACAAACAAAAATGGACCGGGACACACAAATCAAACCTAAAACGACTCGACTCAAGCAAATAAAACACAAGAAAAACACACAAAAACATAACAAACAGGTACCTCTTCCGAATTTCGGTCCCCCTCCTCCCAAGTCGCCTTGTCTTGACAACCACCACTGGACTTTGACGAGTACCCCTCCCGGCCTTTTTCTAAAGGTCACCAGTACCTCCAAACAGGTAGGGTTCTGCCTATCACGCAGCTCGTCACATCTCACATGTACTCCGAGATCACGCACTCGTTTCCTCCATCAAGAGGCATAAGACGTGTCATGCATCCTCGCGAGCTCTGGTGGTGGAATGAACCATCAGGCTAAAATCATCTACTTGGTCAGGAGTCAAAATAGGGCTGCATACTCGTGGCAGTAACCAAAGAACGGCATACTCCACCTCTATTCGTACCAGCCACCTCGCATGGGAAGGAATTCTCACACTCTACTCATCTATCAATACACAAGACCCTAACCGGTCCTTACGTGTCTCGATAGCATACTCCAACAAAATCAACATATAGGGTTGACTTGTTGTATCGAGCTTCATCTCGTGCCCGGGTCACGCTAGAAAACTCGATTTACTACGCTGACATGATCTGTGCGTCCTTATAAAACAGGCCGCCACGGAATCCATACGGATGGGCTAACAATACACAATAACACTATAACCTCAACATCTGTACCTACAGAACACACGGCTCTGTTTGATACCGTTGTCAACAACTCTTCCCTTGCCGACTCGAATAACACCTCGAATGCGGTTTAGGAAATATCGACTAGATGTTCGAAAACAATCCCCTATCGCAGAATCAGTTCCACGATTAGGGATGCTCGATATTCCATACTTACGATCTAACACCAATACCCTCTCACTCTTCGTAGGTCTCGATCCCTACGAAGTATACATAGTCTCTAATTGAGACTCGGGACACTGCCCGAAAACGATGAGGAACCTAAATCTCGCTATCTCGAGAGAATCTCGCATAAGACAAAGGTAAACTAATCGACAAGCCTCACTATCGAGAGTCGTTGATTAGGGATTTATACAACAGTTCGGTTTGGGGTTTAAGGCACTGTCACCCGAGAGATGACACACACATAGGCGCTGCATAAGCGGGGCACCGAGACGTGTGCATGCACCTGTTCAGAGACCAGCTGCAAGATCGAGGTTTGACCGTACACATTGCCTGGGGAGTTCCTGCGTTCGGTGATGGCGGCGGCAGCTCTCGTGCGAGTCAACGGTCGGCCACTGCAGTTGGCCTTACGTCTCCCAGCACGGGCATGCGGCTCGACCACCACTTCACGTGGCTACACCCATCCAGGTTCGGCTTTCGGTTAAGGTACACACCAGAAATTTCCATTTCCGGTTCATAATCCTAGGTACTTAGATAGGAAAAAGGCTTCCTTACAATACTTCTCAAACTACAACAGTTTAAGCATTACTGTTGAGCTACAATTTCCCATAGAAATCAAACATTGGCATCACTGCCCGGAAAAATCCTAACCTCGGCGGTCATCGCCGAACATTAGAATGGTTAGCTCGCTTGACCGTTCCGACTAATAATGTCGGCCGTCACGACAGCTTTTACTCAAGTAGCTAATTGTGCCAGCGGTCCTAAACGAGATCGACCACATATACAACTATAGCCTCCACACTTCGAGGTCTAACGTAAAGCTTCTCTCGCAAATGTTTCCAGCTAACATCATAATACCAACCAGATTAAGACACATAAGGCACATATACATGAAAATTGACGAAAAGCAAATTTTTGAAAATTCACAATTCATTTTGGGAAACCTAAACATGAACTAGCACAAATTTCAACATGCGTGTTGAATTTAAAATGCATATAACATTCAGTCTACAGATCATATCATGATGAAACGACTTGGAAAATATCCCTAACTCATGCCTCTATTACTTTCATGAAGAACACTCAGGCAGATAAAGTCATTTATAGGCACATAATACAACAAACATCCAAAACATGGGTGCAGTGGATAAATAAAGATATACAGCTTGACAGGTTCTCAGTGTATGCACAATAACCGAAGCTAAAAATGATATTATTGATACTCAAAACCTCCAAGATAGCTAACTCAATTCTCTACAACTTCTTTGAAGACCCCATTGGAAAATTATAACATTATCAACAAGTTTGAATATAAAACATTTAGTTTGCAAAAACAGCCAGAGAACAATTTTTCGAAAATACAGCACCTTAGTAAATTACTAACAACTCAAGCTACACAATTCCAATTCATCCAAACTCACAACCTACATAATCTACACATTGAAATATACAGATTTCATGAAGACTACTGTTTCATGGGAACACGTTTAAGTCACCTAAACATAGCACACATTTGATACTTAACCAAAATCCTGGTTTCATAAAAACTGGGTGTACATCCCACTTAGAAAAATCATACAAAATCAATTTGTATCCTAAATCATACAAAACTCAAACCTTCAGAAACTACACAAGGAAAGCTACAAACTTCATGAAGAGAATGGTTACATATCATCACGTTAAAGGCATCAATTCAGAGCATACATTTCATGCATACACACCGCCACTGTTTTAAAATCCTGGGCATAAATCCAACTTAGAAAAATCATATAAAATAAACTAAAACTCCAAATTGCATAATTCCAATTTGTACAAGCAGCTAACAATATATATTACACTTTTCATGAAGAACACATTTTCATTCAGGCACGTTAAGATCATCATAAATAGCCATGAACTAAAATCAAATCCTTCTGCCCGAGTTTATCGAAACAACATGCTCGACGAACTTGAAAAATCATAACAAATTCATTTTAACCCCAAATCACAAAATTCTAAAACTCACCAGAAACTTCATTCAGAGCACTACAAATCTCATGAAGAACACTTGTCCAAGAAACATTATCTTGTTTGACAAAAACAGAGCCTAACCGAAGCTCGAAAAATTGAGTTTTCATGCCTTCATCCACTCAAAATGATCACACAACAACATAGTCTCGATATCAATACATTAAGACTTACACATTCGCTATATCATCAAACACGTTGTCCGAGGTCCAACTCGGTCTTATTAAACAAGATAGAAAAAAATAAAGTCTTATGCCTTTCACCTGATTTATTACATCTTTTGGTTTGATAATATATAACAATTCACATTAATACATAAATTCAACCTCAATCATCGAAGATCACATATACATCACATGAACCCGACCAAACCTATCATGATATAAATGAGACTCAACCTAATACACTTATCTCATCATATCACCTAAAGGGGAATCAATAAATCACATAATCCTTTATCTCTTATCCGACTAACCATGCTTCGAGCTAGCATGAACTCACCCTTACTAAGACACAAGAGATACCAAACACATAACACACCAGAGGTTGAACAGAGGCCATGAACCTCCATGATACTGACAACCTATAAAACATCGACTCATCTCATAATTTTCGAAACCTGGCAAAGGTCCGAAGAGGGCAAATACATTCTCGGTTCTCATTGACCATTGAATATAATTATATAGCAAGGGAAACTGCTATGGGCATAACTTATCTCGATAACAACATACTGAACCTCATAGCGAGGAACCTCTAGAGTCCAAACTTAACTCTATATCACTAGAGTTCAACATCAAACACTAGAGTTCACATTAAACCAAAGGTGGATAGATTTCCTAAGCCCCAAATAATTACATGATATATATCCATATGTCCATTCACATCACAAGTAGTTTCATTGCTACTTATGCAAAAATACAAAATTTCACAATATAAGTATTTTCATTGATGCTTATAAAACATACCTTTAAGCAGCGCGGCATGACGAAGACGAGTGGTCGGATACAATTTCTAAACACTTAATCACATATAAACCAGTCTACAGAAACGCAGACCTGCTCAGATACCAAACTGTAACGCCCCACTTTATTTTGAAAGATTTATCGAATTAATTTAATAAAAATCACTATGAATTTTTCGCAAATCTCAATTAAATAAAAACTTAGTGGGCGCTACTTAATTTACCAAGAGCAATTTATCCAACATACAAAATAAATCAAAATGTACCTACACATTCATCATACTCCATAAGCAATAAAACAACAGCACAATCCAACACTTTTTCAAAATCAATCTAGTTCAAAAATAATTAACTAAACCATAATGAGTCCATAAATGCGGAAATAAATAATAGTCTTAAACAAAAGCAAGACCACCCACTCGCCTTGCCTCGTCACCCGCCAACTGCTTAACCTGCATCCGTGAAGAGCAGGTGGGAGTGAGTACAGTTAAATATCGTACTCACACTATGCATATGAATAACATAATATTGGTATGGTCGCAACATGAACATAAACATTAATCACAACATGTCTCATCTCCTAATCAACATCACACCATTTAACCTTACTCCTGTGCACATCTATCGCTAGCCGCAGAACGGGGATTCATTACCCGAAGGCGGGAGTACGTGCCACTGTAACGGACAGGGCCTTCCATATGGGATTACGTACCTCACAAGGGCACGACCATATCAGGACTTAAAGGAGATTGCCACGCAAGGGCACCGTACCGTAACTCGACGGGGACAACCGCACGACGGCCGTAACAACTCACATCGATAGGCTACATGTTCATTTTCATACATAGATCACACCAAATTTGCAACATGATTAAAATCAAACATATGCATAGATAATTTTTCTAATAACAACCCACCTGAAAATTCGGATGGACGATAGCAATTATCAGAAAAGACGTGGGTCGAGGCTTGACTCCTCAAACACCTACATTAAGTCAAGGTCCTACAATAATATCTTGACTTAAAAAGGAAAACACAAAACAGACCTAGTCGAACTTGTTTCGACTAAGTAGTTCGTGAAGTTCTGTGGATGTTGGAACATTAAGACTCGGTACTAAACTCGACCAAACCACATAAGGGAGTTCACATAAATCCATCTAAGGATTGACCAAGTCAAACTCACATCAAAACGAAAAGCAAGTCGATTCCCAACTTTTCATTTCAAAATCATGTTTCGAAAATAGTAATCATTAATCACATGAAATAGATGGTCAGGCTACCCTACGACTTAAGCTCTGAAATTTTAGCCAAAAATACATCTCTCAGTAATTAGTGAAACCACCAAAAATTCAGCTTCAAACTCAAAGCACACAAATTTGTAAAATTCCTACAAGAAATCAGCAAAAACGCACATGAATTTATATCTGAATCTAATGAATGAATCAGGACTTGAAAATTTAACATAACAACATACAGCATGCTAGAGTCAATGTGTAAAAATCTCAGCCCTTAACATTAACTGCTGCTATTTTTAAAAATTCATACAAGATTCAGCAGTTTATCGAATTTAAATTAAAACAAAATCAAATGAACTCTAAAAATTTCCATCTTTTAACAGCATGATAATACACATAAAATGAGCATCTTAACAAAACTTCAGAATTTTTCACGAATTAACCAATTTATAAAAAGTCAAACAATTTTCAGCAGATTCGATAAATAATTTATTATCCATATCAAATCAAGTCGAAAAATTCTAAAACTTTAGCACAACATAGAAACGTCACAGAGTCATGACATAGTCGAATTTCAGCTCATTTGGTTCACGCATGAATTTATTATGCAATTTACACTACTCTGATCAGATTTCACTATAATTATTAAAAATAGCTACAGGCTTCTAAAAATCACGAAATTTTTAGACAAAGCTCGTATTGAACAGAGAACATCACCCTAAACATTTCAAGTCGTTTCAAGCAGCGAGCTATTTTTAAAAATTCAAATACTAAAACAGCGACATATATGCTCGACAATTTAACAATTAATTCATAACACCAAATTTCTCGTCCGAGGCCTTCCCTTAAGGCCAAGGACTCGACTTTGTTCCAATATCCACTTACTTACACGAGTTTCGAGGCCTCGTTCGATTTCTCATAATCGAAGAGATCCCAAACAACACGATTACACATAAAATCATTTCTTTCACATAAATTCATGTCGAACCCATTTTCGCACAATAATCAAATCTCGTATATCAAATAGTAAAGAGCACAACATGACATTTAAACACGATAGGCAATCAACATATAAACGATTTAAACGGGACGGGATCGACTAAGTACCGACTAAGTACCGTTCTCTGGAAAACTCGGAAAACGGAACGAAAAAGACGAACGGGGATGACGGGCTCGACGGATTCTCGCGTCTCGCCGGAAAAGAGGTCAGCGGCGGAGGAGGGGGTCGCTGCTGCTGGTCATGGCCGGAGTCGCTGCTCGTCGAGGTGCTGGACGGAGGAGGGTCGCCGGAAAACTTCACGAACAGCGATTGGGGCGAGCTGCTCACGGCGGCGGAACTCCTGGGGCGGAGTCACGGCGGGGCAGAGCTGCTGTGGCGGCACGGAGAAGTGCTGGCTGGCCGGAAAGATCACGGGCAGAGGTGGTCTTGTCGTCGGGTGTTCGTGGTCTACTCGAGCTCGCCGGAAAAACGCGAACCGGGGCCGCCGAAGGTTGGTCGCGAGTTGCTGCACGCTGGTGAAGGTGACGACGTCTCACGAACAGAGTGATGAGAGGACGATGATGATAGGAGATGACGAGTGACGATGGTGATGATCGGAAATTCAGAGAAAAAAAAAACGAGAAAAAGGGTCGATCGCGAAGGAGCAGAGCGAGAGATTGAGATCGGGAAGGAGAAAATAAAAGGCTGCGATGTGGTCTACTGGTGAGAGGAGAAAACCGAGTAGAGAAATATATATGTACATACATAATACATACTAGGTCAAAAGTCTTGGACCCCAAAAAAGAAATCACCACGCGCAAAAATAGAGAGAAAAAGATCTGTCGGGCCGGGCCGGATTACGAGTTCGGGCGCGGTTCGCTAATTGTTGGGCCGAAGGTTCGGTCCAATGCATACGGTTCTCTCGGGCTCAATTTAATCGCGTGATAAAATAAAATAACAACCGAATAATATTTATTTAATACAGTCATTATTTTAAAATAATAATATTAATAATTAAAAATATACAATTAGGCAATTAATTACAATTAGGCAAACAATAATATTTAGACATTAAATAACGACAATAATACTAATAATATCACAATAATAAATATCATCAATAATAATAATAATAATTCTCAAATAATCCACAAATAAACGGGGCGCTACATGTGTTCATGTCGCATCCTCAATCAACCAATCTATTCCGTACATATTTCTATTATGTCGGTATAGATTCAACGTACAAAACCAACAGGTGTGCTATGTTACTTTATAAATAACAATTTAGCGTGAATCTTAATTAGTATGTTTGAGTAAGTTTTTTTTATTCTATGTTGCTTTCATTTGCACAGGTACAAGATGCTGTTGGTGGAAATGATTGGAATGACGCTGTGCAACAAGAACTTTTTAATTGCCTATGCCATTATCAAGGACGAGACCGAGTATAGCTATGACTGGATTTTGCAGCGATTGAGACATCTGATAGGGCCTGATTTACATCCTTCGGCCATTGTCACTGATAGGGAGTTGGGCTTGATTACTCCTATTCGAAGAAATTTCCCACAGTCGTCCCATTTACTTTGCACGTGGCACATCAACAGGGATGTGGAAGACAAGATCTATAAACTAGCAAAGAAAAATAGGGATTTCGCTCAGAACTTCACGCACGGCAGGTGGAAGAACGTCATCGAAGCGAGCACGTTGGATGAATACAACACTGCTGTTTGTGAGATGTATGGTCGGTACGCGCCTTTTACTGAGGTGTTGCAATATGTGGAGCAGACGTGGTTAGTCCACAAGGAGAAGTTTGTCAAAGTGTGGACGGACACTGTTTTACATTTTGGTAACACAACGACGTGTAGGGTGAAGTGCCCACGCTACATTGAAGCAGTGGCTTAACACGTCGACGGGTTCGCTCGACACAGTGTGGGAGAAGATTCATAAGGAGATAGAGTCTCAACATACAAAAATCAGGTATTTTCCTTAAGTTATACATATTTATTGTGTTATTACTACATTAATTATAAGTTTAATTGGGTCTAATGTCATGTATTGTATTGCCAGAGAGACGTTGGAGTCTTGCAGACTTAGGATGCATATGGGTTACAAGAAATTCCCTTTCGAGCACTTGAGACTGCGGGTCTCGCATTACTGTATAGAATTATTGAATGATGAGCATCGGAAGATGCAAGAGTTGAGCGTAGACACTTCGCGGCGCTGCGGATGTGCACTGAGATCCACTCATGGACTTCCTTGTTCCTGTGACCTAAGAGCGGCACACGTGATGGGAGTGCCGATTATGCCCCAAATGGTCCACAGGTTCTGGACCACACTAAAGGTGTTGGAGTCAGGTATAATTGCGATATTTTTTTTTATTTTTTTATGAAAAATGTTTAAATATATATTTAAATATATTAATGATAAAATTAATAATTAATGTATATTAATATTTAACAATGTTAATATATATTAATATATTTTATTATTTAATTAGAATGAAATATATTTAAATGTTATAATGAAGTAAAATATATTTAATAATGAATATATAATTATATATTATATAATGAATTGTATTTATTTAATAAAAAATTATATATTATACATAATATAATCTACTTCACTTATTGTTTGATTTATGGAATTTATAGACAAAGTATGTGGTTTAAATTTTCAATTTTTTTTTGTACGGACAAGTAAGCAGAGTGGATTGGCGAGTGGATGGACAGATCATGATTTTTTCGGAGCCTTGCTGAAGAGGTTGAAATGGCCGATCCTGCGACGGTGCGCTACTTGAACCAGTTCATCCACTCTCAACTTCACCCTGACCAACAAGGTTATACAGAACCTGCAGTGAAGAAAAATCCGAGTGGTCGGCCCAAGAAGAAAAATTCTACAAAGCGCGATCCATCAAAATGGGAGTACAGTCAAAGAGGGCATAAAAGCACTTCTTCGTGTTCTCCATCGAAATCAGAGTACACGGAAACAGGTCATTGGGTGGGGCGTAAAAGCACTTCTTCGTGTAATCCATCGATATGGGAGTACCGAGAAAGAGGACATCCGGTAGGGTGTAAAAGCACTTCTTCGACCGCCCCGACAAGCTCGTCTTCTCAACCTACTGAAGATCAGACATGTGCCTTTTACCTGTCTTTTTTTTTTTGTTTATCTGAATAATAACTACTTATTTTATAAATAGGATTTAATACAAATTGTGACGTGAATTTATTCTAATATTACAGATACATTCCAGACAGATTTCTTGCATTTCTATTTTCGTCACAGAATTCCTTACGTAGTTCACAACTACGTAGAGAGCTATCTAGATATATTAAGTCGGATGGGAATTGCGGATTTCGGGCTGTCGCGAGTTATGTGTATAGGGATCAGGAGAGGTGGCATCTGGCAAGAACCAACATTGCAAATGAGGTTTCCAGCTACAGCCACTGGTACGCACCTTTCTATTTTAATGGTGGGATCGACGCAGCACTAAGACGGATAAGATGGGATGGGGGCTCTTGTGACAGGGAGCACTGGATGGAAGTTGTATGCGACCTCTTTCCTATTGCTACACTGTTTAATGCGGTTGTCGTGTTGTTAGGCTTGGGTCCGAACGACAACAATATGAACTTCAATAGTGTGACAGTATTGCCGCTCCGGGCACCATCCACGGCTACACGTCCTGAACGGGAGATTGTCATGGGTCATCTTGGTTCTTACGAACACTTCATTCGTCTGAATATGTCTCCTAATTTTCCATTACCGCCTCTTTTTGCTTTTTGGGATACATACCGAGATCGGACGGTTGATGGATGGGATGATATCTACCAGAACAGGATCCAGTTGTGGCGTGATATTCGTACTTCAGCCGAATGATTGTGGAGTGATATTCAAATGACATTCATTATATTTTTCATTCATTTCATGATTGTGGACCATTTTGTTTTATTTTTTAATCTATGTTAGAGGAAATATGCCCTAAAAAAGGTGTTGTCACGACTCGTGTGGTTGTGTGACACGACTCGTGTGATTTCATCTATTTGGAGGAAATAGATTAAAATAAAATTAACTAACAACAAGACAATACAATAAGAAATTCAGTAAGTCATTGCCAGCACAGTAAAATCCCAAAAAAAAAAAGAAACAACAACAACAACAACATTCATTGCATCAACGCTCCGACCTCTCCCAATCGTCTATAAGGAGGGACAACGACTCTCCATATTCCGCCGCCAAATCAGGAACAACACACTGGATTCGCTGCACGAGGCCTGACGTAAGGGCTAGTGAACTATTCATCCACTACACAAAAATTAGAAGAATTAAAATATATGATCACTTATAAATGAAAAAAAAAAAATTGTAATGAAAGCATCTTAATTAAGATTTATTAAACAACTTACATATTCAACATTGGCGCACGTAGAGACCCCGTGCTCGTCCGGCAGACTGGTACTCAAAATAACAGGATGAGAACACTTAGCGTACCAGTTAAGATACTCCTGATTGGCTTCCCCTCGATCAACTCCGGTGGGGGTGCAGGGAAACAAGTTTGTAGAACAGTATTCTGGGAACTGGGTCCAGTTATCTTCTGCAGCAGTATCAGCATGCTCTACCTTGTAAAACCTAGACTCCCAAGCACGTACTGCAGTGGTTGGACAGAGCATGCGGGGAGAGATAGTCTGCACGTAGTCGAGCTGACGCAAAAACCGCTTAGGCATGTATGGCTCCACAATATCCCGGTACCTAAGGCATCCGAAATAAAGGGTCCTAGGCTCTATCGTCTCTGCCGGGCTGTCATATGGCATCCAGTTCACCTGTTCATAATTGCATTAAAACATTTATTAAACAATTCTATTATTCCAAATAACTTTTATTCAAAAATACAAATAAAAGAATTTAACGTACATCGGCGGCTGTGAGAGTGTCAAGGCGCCGACGAAGACCTTTGAGACGATGCTCTTGCCTCTCCGGCACCCCCACGGCCCAAGAGGCAGATCGTGCGGCGCAGTCAGGACCGAGGGGCAGACGCTCTCGCTGGGGTCATAATGTGGGGAAGTACTCGTATATCCAGGACTGCAGTAGAGTCAAGCACCCAGATAGTCCCTGTGCATCCCCTCTGCTAGCAATACCTAACTGCCGATATAGGTATGCCAGTGCAGCCGAGCCCCAGGAGTATTTCCCAACTCTACGCACGTCATGCCACATCTCGTGCAGGACTTTGGGAGTTACCCTGTTACCACTCTTATCCACAAACAAGGTGGTACCGAGCAACACCCACAACCAGGTAGTAGCCTCGAGATCAGGCGCCCGAGCTGGCGTTACCCCATCAAATGCATTCATAATGGCGGCAGCTGTAATTGAACCGTGCCGCCAGAACTGTGACATCAGCTGATCATAGTTCACCCCTAGCATCTCCATGCAGTACGCCTGGCATTTTTTCGAATCGGGGTCGTCTGTCACCAGGGGTGCATCCACGGGAACCCCCAAAATGGCCCGAACGTCGTGCAGCATGATACTCATCTCACCAAAAGGCATGTGGAACGAGTTTGTATCAGGCCGCCAGCGCTCCACAAATGCCGAAATAAGTGGAGTGTCCAGGTGACCATGCATGGAGGTGGCCAGATGTGACAACCCACTCTGAACTATAAGATCGCGGGGAGCATCACCCATCCCTTCGAGCCAATCCTTCAACTTTGCGTGTGCTTCCCGTCTGTTCTTGCACTTATTCAGCATGCCTCTAGCATTTTCATCGGTCCAAAGAAGGGAGGCTACGTGCCCTAGAAAGCTAGGGATAACACTCCCGTCAACGGGGCCACCGGGCACTGCGCCTTTAACGATCCAAGGCTCATCACTCTTAGCTCGTTTGCTACTCGAAGTTGTATTATAATATACAACATATTGTAAGTGCCTGTATCAATAAGATGCTATTATTAAATAAAAAAAAAAACTTGTGTACTGCCCGTGCGCTGCACGGTAAGGTTTGTTCCTCAAAACGTATTTTCTAAACTTTATTTTTAAATAATTTTCCTTAAATTTTAAGCATTTGATTATAATGAAAAAAAAAGAACTACAAAGTACACAAAAAAATTATATATTATTAAACACTTCTCTATGCACAACATGATTGGTTTGGTAATTTAAGTATTTAATATTATTAATTAAATATTATCCGATATATAATCACTGTGGTCTTTTAATAGTGAAATTTATTTATGTTTCATTTGTTAATTAGATTAATGCAAATAGTTTTGGATATTTAGATTATGCTTTTAATATACATATCCAATATTGGTAAGATTATAAAAAAATAAGAATTGTAATCTAATATTTTTTTGCAAATGAAATTTACTTTCCTAACTATAGTGGACTTTTTTAGAATTTTATTTTCGTCAAATTACTATCAATATGAGTTTCAGTATCTTCAAATTATGCTTATTTTGAGATTATTACATATCCGATATTTGGTTGGTAAGATTATAAAAATTTTCATATTTTCGATTGTTAATTAGGTATGAAAATCGTGCAAATGAGTTTTATTACACCTAAGGTTCAACATAATGTGAGTGATTGTATCAATGGGATGCTATTATTAAATAAGAAAATATATAATGGTAAACAACATATAAATACTAAAATATTTACTTGTGGAGGGTGTAGTGCCCGCATAACGACCCCCAGCCTGCCGTGGAGGATCACGTCGTCCAGCTCGAGCACGTGCTGGTGGTGGAGAAGGAGATGGAATGTCTTGCTCCTCCTCCTCCTGCTTGTATGAATGGGCATAGTCCTCATCATCATCATACTGTCGACTCCCGGGTGCCGACTCATAGGAATAATCCTGCTGCTGAGCAACATGTATCGGAGGGAGGGGTATCGCACTGTCAGGCATGAATGAGCCGCGGGGCTGCTGTCCACTCTGTATCGGAGGAACGAGGGCTCTCGAACTGCCAGCCTGGCCAGCGTGACCCATCTGTATAATGCGAGCCTCAATCTCCCTCTCCTGCCTCTCCCGACGAGCATCAGCATCTACAACGCGACTCTTCGTGTGTCGCGGTCCAGAACCCTCAATAATTAACTATTCCCACTCTTGTTGATTGGTGGGTCTTCGGCAAGTTCCATCAGCCTAAAAATTATTAAATTCAATTTAGTAATTATTCTTAAACACAACATTACATAATTACAAATTTTTATTATATAGATATACAAACCTATATAATTTTTTCAACTTATATTACACTAATAATTATAATTTTACTAATATATTATATATATAACATAGCAATATTATATATATAATATAGCAATACTATTATTATATATATAATAATAGTTGAGAAAATTACGAGCCATTTATATATAATTCATTTTTAATTTATATATTTATAGAGATTTTTTTTTAATTGAAACTATACGGATTTCCACCGTTAACGAATAGTTGTTCTTTATTTTTATATTATTAATTTCTAAACATGTTAACTATCAGTCTTGTTAAAAGATGTTATTAATATTCCATATTATCCTAATCACTTTTTTTATAGGTTATTTTGCAATATTTTTTCACTAATATGAGAAGAAAGAAAAGGATCAAAATAAAATAAAACGGCATTTGTTATCATTATAATATAGCATTATTTCTAATAATTTGACCGAATATATAAGAATGCCCCTACCGGGCGATGAAAATGTTAAGTAAAATTTCTCAAAATATAACAAACTGTGCAATTTTTTTGTTTAATCAACATTTCTCATGCTACTTTAGCTACATTTATGCTTAAAACTAGTTATATGGCCTCATAATCATACACTGTACAGTTTGCTTCAATTGAATAAAGTATATATAAGTTGTTAATATCCGAGTCCGGCCCCAATAAGAGGTGTCGGTCCGACATATCAATAACCGAACAATGACCGGCCGAGTCAAAGGTGCCGGTCAACAAAGTAGCACATGGGTGCCGAGCCGATCTAAAGTCAAAGTCGTCCAGAACGGCGGGAGGAACAGACCCCGAACTCGGCATCTCATACGTAAAGATATGAGGTCGGCACCCCGTCCGAAGTCTCATCAGGACGGCCCCGGATAAAAAACTCGATCTCAAATACAATAAAATAGTGCCACTTGTCTACGAATGATTGCCGATGGGACGTCCAACTCAGCCGGAACGTGTCCGCATTTAATGCAGCCCACGTTCGCATTAAATGTATGGCATGTAATGATTGGAGAATCCAGAAATCACTCCCAATCAGTCAGAGAAGCGCCGGCTTGTCCCATTGGGCTACTGTACGACAAGATCGTTGAACAGTACCCAAACAGTGCCGCATTAAAGTCCCCTATAAATAGCAACCCCCTCATTTATTTTTGGGTTGTTGAATCCCAACTACTCGAGCTCATATTTTCTCTCTCTAAAGAACTTGTAAGAAATCCTTGTAAACAGCATAAGTATATCACAAGTGCCGACCTCGTACGAGAGGCCGACCTCGTGACCCGTTAATAAAACCGTGATTAAACCGCATTTCTTCGTCTTTTTCTCATTTTCCTTTCTATTACTTGACTTTTTAACCGTTGACCGGAAACGTCCGTCAACAGTTTGGCGCTAGAAGGAGGGCACCATAAGTTACTTGGTGTCAATTTTTCGATCTTGTGAAGCTACACACATCGCACTCATCTTTTTTCACCCTTTCATTTCTAAAAACCACTAAAAATGCCTTCATCCGGACATGACGACTCCACCCAGCAGTCCGGCTCCCAGCCTCGCCGCCGCAACGGCGGGGAGTCTTCCCGTCGCGTTCAGCAGGGGCCCATAGTCCCTGTTCCCCCAGTTCCTACGCTCGCTGCAACTTTGCAGCATCCCGACGTCCTTAAGGCCCTTGAGGGGGTCTTCGCTCGAGCCCTAGCCAGCCAGGCTGCCGGGGCAAACGCCGTGCCGCCCACGGAAAACGCCGGTAACACCCTACTCCATACCCCCGAGAAAGAAACTGGGGGGCAGAGAAATCCAGCAAAATCCAAAACCACGGCTCAATCGCCGAACCGCGAGGCTCAGAACCGTCGCGACAAGAGTACCAGACCGACTCCCACAGAGCAGACGGGGGAGAGCCGGCCAGAGCGAAGCCTCCCGGTCGTTCGTCGCTCTGTCCACCAACGCTTGGGAGACAAGAGCCACGCCAACCACGATCTCCGGGAGGTGATCAGATGAGGCAAAGCCATCGGCCACGACACTGAGGAAGTCGCGGCCCTCAAACGCAGAGTTGCCGAATTGGAAGGTCGGCAGCTCACCGGGAGCGAGTTTTCACTCCCAGGTCATCAACAAACCCACACGCGACCGACCCCTCGGGTCGCGGATAACGCCTCACCCCTCTCCCTCGATATCCTGCAGGAGGCCGTCCCGAAGGGAATACAAATACCCCAGCTCGGCCTCTACGACGGGAGCTCGGATCCCGACTCGCACCTCGGCCTTTACACCTCATGGATGGACCTTCACGGCGCCTCCGATGCCCTGCGCTGCCGTATGTTCTCTTTGACGCTGGGGCCCAAGGCGCAGAGGTGGTACCATTCCCTTTATCCCCGCTCCATCTCAACCTGGGCCCAGCTCAGGTCGGCGTTCCGATCTCATTTCATCGGGTCGCAGGTTAATCTCGCCCCCAAAGAATCAATCTCCAACATCGTACAGGGCGAGAATGAAAGTCTGAAGGACTATATTGCCCGATTCAATGACCGNAGCTAAATTTTTATTTGGTAAATGGCTTTTGCAATTGACTTTTTGGTGCTCAAAAGCTAAAAATTGAAACGCTACATCTTGCAGCGTTTTCAATTGGCTTTTGAAGGGAACACAATAAAAGTTCACATTTGCCCTTAAATGCCTCCATTTTTCTTTTTTTTTTTAAGAAATCCATACCCATGAAAATTAAAAAATGTCACCCCCTAAGATAAAAATAAATAAATAAATTAAATAAAATAAAAATAGAAAGTTCTTATTTTCCCTTAATAACAATGCCTCCATTTTTTATTTTTTTTTGAGAAATCTATTCTCAGAAATTTGAAGAAAGCCACGCCCTAAGAGAAAATAATAATTATAATAATAATAATAATAATAATAATAGATGAATTCCATCCCTTATCTCTATATCATGTAAAAAATAAAAATGGTACTAATTTAGTATTCGGAAAAAAATTTCTCGAATAAGATAGAAGTAGAACGGACGCCAACAAACATTGATCAAACAAGAAGAAGTAAAAGTATGTTATCATCGTTAAAATAAACTGAAATTACTTTAGTATCTGAAAGAAAAAAAAAATCAAATATATGGTATAAGAACGAGTTGGATGTATTGTCGAAAAAAAAAAGTAAAATCCTGCTATTTTGATTGTACAACAGACGCCAACAAACATCGTCGAACAAGATATAATAAAAGTATCTTATTTTCGTTACAATAAATTGAAATTTATTTAGTATCCGAAAAAAATAATTCTATTGTATAAGAACGAGTTAGATGCGTTGTCCAAAAAAAAAACACAACTAAAACAAAACTATTTTGAAAGTAGAACGGACGCTCGAACAAGATAGAAGAAAAAGTATATTACTTCTATTAAAATAAAATTGAAATTTATTTAGTATCCGAAAGAAAAAAAAAATATGGTATAAGAACGAGTATGTTGATGTGCTTATAAGTAAATATCTACATAAAAATTATTTTCAAGTATGTTGATGTCCTTATAAGTAATTTTACATGTTAACAGCTAATTAAAAATAGCTAATTTTACCAAACACTTTTTTACAAACCACCAACACAATCAACTGGTCAAAATAGCTAACGCAATCCGCTGGTCAAAACAGCTAATGCAATCAGCTAACATCTAACCGCTGATTACCAAACAAGGCCTCTACCTTATTTAATTCATGAAAGTAAACCAACCAACCAAGAGTAATATGCATATAGGGAGAGTAGCGTATGGGCTGGTGCCCCTTCCACTGATTGGGCCCTGGGCTGTTGCCCCCGGCCTTGGAAAAATGGTACTCAACCCTCATCATCCATGGCAAAATACTTCCAAATATTAGCAAAATACTACAACAGTGATATGGGATAATATACCTTAAGGAGTAAACCGGATCAAGATGATATTCAAACAACTCCCAACAAAAAGACAGGACAAAAAAGAAGACAATCTCAATCCAGAAACAAACGCTAAAACAAACACAGTCCATTCAAAAATCCAAATCCAGCTTTACCCAAGAAACAAATCCAACACCATCACACAGGTCACATCGTAGCCCGGGACCCACCTCACACCTTCAGCTTGGGGAAAATGTCGTCAATGTAGACATGATAGTACGTATCAGCCTCCCACAGTCTGACCAAATGATGTGGCGATGATGTCAGCCGGTGGGCCTCTTCAATGATCCAAATGCTAGCCTCAGCCTTGCACGGGTGAATAGTCATGTACAAAGGGACACCTGTATCTTCGGCACCAAGCCTTTCATGGTCCATACGGCTCAAGTGGAGATTTGTCAGATAGTGCAATGGCTGCCCGTAAATTTGCTTGATCGAGCTGCCTAAGCCAGTCCATGAGGTGAAGGGTATAACCGTGCCTCGTTCAGTCGGGATTGGGATCAGTTTCATGTACTCTTGGTAGCTTTCTGCTCTTCTCAACAGCCATACTGCAATTCAAACATGGGATATTCACCGTGAAAGGAAAAAATAATAATAATAATAATTTCCATGTGAAACATGCATTTTGCGGTTCTTGGGGTTATGAAAGGACTCTGGCAAGGAACAAGCAAATACACAAACAAGGAGAAAAGAAAAATGGAGAAACCACTTTCCAAGACATGCTGCATTTTGGGTGGATTACGCGAAAAATACATGCAAAAGGAAAGTAGCTTTTTTTTTTTTTTATCAGCACTGGGATTTTTTTTATCAGCACTAAGAAGGGCCAGCATTGCTTGCTGCTCATGACCAAACTCAAGCTTATTACTTTATATACTAAAAATACTGCATTTTAGCACTTTTGAGACCAGAGGAACAAAGGATCCGATCCTTGGGGCATTCTAAGCAATGTCTATGAATGCTTATCAGAGAACAAAAACTCTGCTCATAATGCTAATAGACACCGACAGTTCCACTTTGCAGAATAACTATACATGAGCCTTCGTAATCAATTCTATTTGGAATAATTGGGACCAATATGCAGTACAATGTCTCCAGAAACTAAATGGTGGCAAATGACTAAGAAATCCATAACTAAGTTGTTGTTCTTTTTTTTTTTTTATTATTAATTAACATGAACAATTTTGAATTTCTTATGTTATGCAAGCATAAGAAATGAAGTGTAATGCAAGATTAAACAAAAAGCCACATCATAAATGGCATCTTCCTTCCATTGAGTAAAGAATCAAGATGTATTATAACAATATACGGCAACAGAAATGGCCTCCTACAAAATATTCTACACTAAAAGGCAAAATGCAGACATCCCCTGCTAAAATTGATTGCAAACTGTTCGAAAAATACTTTTCCAGTAAATGGCAGAACATGCTGCAACACCAACATAGTAAGGTAATACACAAACACAGGTAATTGGAATCAGAACGGACACCACACAGTTATATCTTTTTGTTTTGGGGAAAATGTCAGTAGTAGGTAACTGAAATACCTTCTGGAGATAATTCAGGAGGCTCGTCACTGAGCTGCTGGCTCCTAAAGACATCAGTGTCTGCATCAGAGGAAGAAGAAGAAGAAGAAGAAGAAGAATCGTCTGATGAAATCTCTACTTGCTCATCAGATGGCAAGGACCTCTTCATGGCCACAGATATACAGTTGCCTTCCAGAGGGACCTTTTACATACTAGAAAAAGGTTGTAGATGAATCTATGGTAACAGAAATGACATAAAATAGAAATATTCGGTTGGTGAAATGCATAAGAAAGCAACCTCCCAAATTAAACAGGAAGAATAAAAACTAGAATAACCAAAAAAATTATAATGGAGGCATGGCCATTTCAAGACGTCAAGACCCAGAGAACCACACAAGACACCAAACAGAAATAATTCATCTCTCATAAGCTGCTGCTAAATTTTGAATAGTTGCTTAATATGAATGTCAATGCTCAAATATTACTAGCACAATTGTTTATTGCGCAGAAACCTGCTAAAATCTGGCTATAGTTTATCTACTAAACTTTGAATGGATATGGAGATTCACTTGAATACAGGACTAATATAAATATACATTATTTATAATGAATGCAAGACTAATTCTTGGCGAGTGGCAGGAAATCAAAAGATTCTATATTCACACAAAAGACTATAGGCAAAAAAAAGGGGGGGCAGAAAATCTGAATCCGAAAGATCTTCAATTGTACGAGTCACTGTAAGCAGGTAAGGAAGAAAGGAGGCATAGCTAAATAGATCCAGGAAATACACAGGACGTACTTTGTAAATGAGGCGGTTTACAGCGATGCATAATTCTTGGCCATAGAAAGATTCGAGGATGAACAAATAACTTAAATGAGGAGACGGTGGCAAGAATTTCTAGTCTAGGGTTAAGACAGTGAGACGAGGCTTATATCTTGTGTTTTTCCATAAAAAGTATCGGCCTAATATCTATGTGTAGGTGGGTGTTGTATTCTATGATCAATTCACCAAAACCATACTGACATTGTGAAGAAAATATGACACAGCTTGAAGCCCAAATAAAAACATCTCCCAAACCAAACAAACCTACTTTGGGCTTTCGATCGAAATGAGTATCGGAGATAAATGGCCGGGTCAACAGATTTGATAATTCTCTACTTGTTCTAGAATTAAAAACTACATGTTGAGTTTTTAACATGTACTTTAACACAAGTGCTTCCAAGTAACAAAATACAAAAATGCTATTGTAGCATCGGAAGAGCATCCACGCTAAAAGAACAGGATTGCACACTTAACAATTAATAGAAACTTTTCTTGTGTAATATTATCACAATATATATAACTAAAATGTCATGAAAATACATTGTGGCCTCTGTTCGGTCTCAAGTCACCATTCAGCAGAAAGAACGAGATATATATTAGAATAACACAATATTTGCGAGAAATTAAATTGCAGCCATCTCGGCCCCAAACACGAGAGAAATGAGTTCAACGATAACAAGCGGACGTTCGTCACATAAACGTGGACATCCAAACACGGGGAAAGAAACAGAAAAAGACTGCAGGAAAAGAGAAAAAACAAATAAGAAAAAACCTCGCACAATTAGCAGCAATTATCATTGAACTCAACCAACAGGTGTTTGCATATATTGTTACAACCGGTGTCAAATTACACGAGAATCCTACGAACTGATATGTATTTTTTAGTTCTTACAAATAATTTAAAAAAGAAAATTACAATTGAACTGAAAAATAAATTACAACTGAAAATAAATTAAAACTTAAAAAACAAAACGAAAGATTAAAGCCGAGGCGAGTAAACTCTTTCCGCAAGAAAAATACGCCCCGTGTGTTGCTAACGGTTCAGGCGTAACTTCCCCAAAGATACAACGGCAAACGTCTCTAAATCTGTAGCACACCAGATTTACGAGCTCCGGCGAACTGGAACGGAGTCGAGAATTGAGCACTTAAAAATAAAAGTATCAATCTGATAATTTTTTTTCTATTTTTATCTCTCAAATATTCTTTCGAACGGAATATTTTTTCTTTCTCTTACTTCCTTTCTTTCTCCCTTTCTTTCTTCTATTTTTCTCTCCTTTTCTTGTGCATCTTTACTCTTGCCCGAGCTCCCCTATTTATAGGGTGAAAAGTTGGCCAATTGGCCATCAAATTGCAAATAATTTATTTATTATTTATTCATTTATTTTATTTTTAATAAGAGCATATGGGGTGGCTGCATGTGGCACCGCCCCAGCAATTTCCTATCACTTTCATTTTATTTTATTTTTTATTTTTTTTAATCAAGTGGGGGCGGCGCACCTGCCGCCCCTTTACACTTTTCTCAACAATCCCCCACAAAAGTGTAAATTAAATATATATACTATTGTGCTCAATCCTCACAAAACTCTATTGCATTAGAAAATGTAGTTTTTGGCTTTGAACCTTTCGTAGTAAATATCATCGGATGCACTGGCGGCCTAGTGGACATAATGCCTTGAACTATTCCTCCATAGTGTACACCAAGACAATGACATTCACACAATATAGTCTTAACTCCATTCCGTTCTATCGTTGTGTCCGTTTTGGCCATGGACATCACTTTGGATTCATAAGTGTTTACATTTGAAGCGGCCCACACTTCACACTTATATAGATGACTTCCCTATCAAGAGTATCATGTATTACTCCACATTTACAAGGTTAGGGATTCATTAAAAGTCCATATGACTTACCCTCACCACAATCAACAGGTCATCAGCACTTGGAGTGCTCTAGGGAATAACTTTGGACATTCATATGTTCCAAGTGCTCAACTGAATTTTCATAACTTAGTTTTCCCTTTGAACCAAGTTCTTGGGATCTCCACTCAGCATGGTAGGGTTACCACTATGATCATTCTTTTAATTGTGGATTTTTAAACTCATTCCCTCTAGCAAAACTACCAATTGATCTCTATTCAATCCTTTCGTCAAAGGATCAGCCAAATTTTCTTTAGACTTCACATAGTCAATGGAAATAACACCATTTGTGATCAATTGGCGTACAGTATTATGTCTACGACGAATATGTCTAGACTTACCGTTATACAAGTTGCTTTGCGCCCTACCTATAGCAGCTTGGCTATCACAGTGAATCATCACAGGCGGCAAAGTCTTATCCCAACATGGAATATCGGATAAAAAATTTCTAAGCCACTCGGCTTCTTCACCAGCTTTATCTAAAGCGATGAACTCCGATTCCATCGTTGACCGAGCTATACACGTTTGTTTTGTGGATTTCCACAAAACTGCACCTCCCCCAATACAGAAAACATATCCGTTAGTGGAGCGAGAATCTCTCGAATCTGATATCCAGCTTGCATCACAGTACACTTCTAGTACGGCTGGATATCTCGAGTATTTTAGCCCGTATTCAAGGGTGTACCTCAAGTACTTAAGTACCCTTCTCAAAGCATTCCAGTGCTCATGACTGGGATTGCTCGTAAATCTGCTCAACTTATTCACCGGATAGGCCAAGTCTGGTCGTGTACAATTCGTCAAGTACATCAGACTCCCTATTATCCGTGAATATTCCAACTGAGCCACTGGTTGACCTTTATTGACTACCAGATTTATACTGAGATCAATGGGTGTCTTACACCTAGATTGTGCACCGTCATAGGTATCAAATTTCTTAAGCACTTTCTCTACATAATGAGATTGTGACAAGACAAGTCCATCCTGGGTTCTGATAATCCTTATTCCAAGAATAACATCAGCCAAACCCATATCTTTCATGTCGAAATTTCTTTTCAACATTCTTTTCGTATCCATGATACTTCATGGCTACTCCCCATGATCAACATATCGTCTACATATAGACATAAAATCACAAATGTATTTGATGTACTCTTGACATAAACACATTTGTCACATTCGTTGATTTTGAAACCATTTGACAACATCACGTCATCAAATTTCAAATGCCATTGTTTCGGAGCTTGTTTCAGTCCGTACAAGGATTTGATCAATCTACACACCTTTCTCTCTTGTCCAGGTGCAACAAACCCTTCAGGTTGTTCCATGTATATTTCTTCTTCCAATTCACCATTTAAAAATGCCGTCTTGACATCCATTTGATGAATCTCAAGATTGTGCAAAGCAGCAATCGAGAGAAGCACTCTTATCGACGCTAAACGCGTAACTGGTGAATAGGTATCAAAGAAATCATACCCTTCTTTTTGTTTAAAGCCTTTTACCACCAAACGTGCTTTAAACTTATCAATCGATCCATCAGCTTTATATTTCTTCTTTAGGATCCACTTGCATCCTAAAGGTTTACAACCATCAAGGAGACCAACCAACTCCCAAGTATGGTTCTGCATAATGGACTTGATTTCGCTATTTACAGCTTCTTCCCAGAGTGGTCCATCAGGGCTGGACAGAGCTTCCTTAAGGGAGCTCGGTTCATCGTCCAACATGTACGTAATAAAATCAGGTCCAAATGTTTTCGCCGTTTTTAACCTTTTACTACGTCTTGGTTCTTCATCAGTACCCTCTGGTACAGAACCACTAGCAGTTTCATACATTCGTTTATTAGAACTAGATTCTGCTCTTTCCTTCAGAGGAAAAATATTCTCAAAGAATATAGCATTCCTCGACTCAATCGTGGTACCAACAGATACCTCTGGATTTTCTGATTAATGAACCAGAAATCTATATGTTGTACTATTGTACGCATATCCAATAAATACACAATCGATCGTCTTTGGCCCAATTTTCATTTGTTTGGGTTCCGGTACTGAAACCTTAGCCAAACACCCCCACACTTCAGGTATTTATAAGACGGCTTACGATTTTTCCACATTTCGTAAGGAGTCTCATCTTTCCCTTTAGGTGGTATTTTATTCAGAATATGATTTGCTGTTAAAACAGCTTCCCCCCACATGTTTTGAGGTAATTCTGAATTTATCAACATGGCATTCATCATTTCTTTTAAAGTACGGTTCTTGCGTTCAGCAACACCGTTTGACTTTGGAGAATAAGGGGCAGTCGTTTGATGAATTATGCCATATTCGGAACATATTTGTTCAAAAGGAGCTACATACTCCCCACCCCTATCGCTTCGGATTATTTTAATCCTTTTGCCGAGTTGATTTTCAACTTCGGTTTTATAAATTTTAAATGCTTCCACAGCCTCGTCTTTGCTTCTTAATAAATATAAGTAGCAAAACCTTGTGCAATCATCGATAAAAGTAATAAAATACTTTTTACCCGTTCTTGTTTGCACACTTTTCATATCACATACATCAGTATGGATTAAGCCTAATGGTTCAGTACATCTTTCCACCGAGTGAAAAGGCAACTTAACCATTTTTGCTTCAATACAAATCTCACATTTCTTATGTGATTCAATTTTAGAATTAGGAATTAATTCTAAATTCATCAACCGTTTAATTGCATTTCGATTTACATGTCCCAATCTAATATGCCATAAATCAGAGCACTCAACGGTATAAACAGAAATAGGCTTTTCATTATCATTTAAAACGGTTACACGGCTCACGGCCATTACATTCATTTTAAACATACCCTTGTCGAGATAGCCACGACCAAGGAAAGTTCCAAACTTGCTAAGAACAAATTTCTTAGCATCAAATACCAGCCTAAATTCATGCTCAACAAGAAGAGATCCGGAGACCAAATTCTTGCGGATGTCTGGGACATGCAGAACATCCTTAAGCTTCAACTCCTTTCCAGAAGTCAGCTTCAGCACCACAGTGCCCACTCCAGCCACATCAGCCGTGGCGGAGTTTGCCATGTAAAGTTTCCGACTCTTAGCAGGAGTGTATTTAGAAAATACCTCCTTATCGGAACACACATGACGAGTGGCACCAGTATCGATGTACCACTCCCTTGGGTTATCTACCATATTGGCTTCAAACACCACAGCCGACATATCAAAGTCGGTTAGTTCACCCGGCACAGGGCCGTGTTCAGCAACAAGGGCACTCGGTTTACCTTTCTTTGGCCCAGCCTTCTTTGGCCTCTTGCAGTCTTTAGCCATATGGTTCGGCTTTCCACAATTATAACAAGTTCCGGTAAACTTCCAAACCTTGGCAGGCTGCTTCCCTTTGTCTAGGGACTTTCTCTTGCTCGAGTTGCCTTGCTCTATCAAGTTAGCACGAGCCTCTATCATCGGAGTCTTCGCCGATGAATTACGGTGTCCTCCTCAATACGAAGACGAACAACCAGGTCTTCAAGACTCATCTCCTTCCTCTTATGTTTGAGGTAGTTCTTGAAATCTTTCCAACCCGGCGGCAGCTTTTCAATCACATCCGCAACTTGGAATGAATCGCTTAGAAACATTCCTTCAGCATGGATATCGTGCAAGATAAGTTGAAACTCTTACACTTGGGACACGACGGTCTTAGAGTCGACCATCTTGAAGTCAAGAAACTTGCTGACGACGAATTTCTTCGCCCCGGCATCCTCAGTCTTGTACTTCTTCTCCAAAGCAGCCCAAAGCTCTTTGGCAGAACCAACCGAACTGTACACATTGTACAACTCATTACTAAGTCCGTTCAGGACATAGTTACGGCAAAGGTAATCACCTTGCCCCCAAGCTTCGTACGCAGTGCGTAGTTCAGCATTTGTCTCATTTTCAGCAATAACCGGGGGGTCGTCCTTCAGGTATTTCACCAAACCCAAAGTGGTCTGGTAAAAATGCATCTTTTGTTGCCACCTTTTAAAATCAAGCCCATTGAATTTTTCGGGCTTCTCAGCAGTAGGGACATGGACAGCAGGTACATGATTGATCGGATGCTGAGTGTTGGAACCATTTCCGGTGCCATCAGTCCAGTAGGTTGAGTTATTCTTCTTGCGATTGTTACAACCGGTGTCAAATTACACGGGAATCCTACGAACTGATATGTATTTCTCAGTTCTTACAAATAATCTAAAATTAAAAATTACAATTGAATTGAAAAATAAATTACAACTGAAAATAAATTAAAACTTAAAAAACAAAACAAAAAGATTAAAGCCGAGGCGAGTAAACTCTTTCCGCAAGAAGAATACGCCCCGTGTGTTGCTAACGGTTCAGGCGTAACTTCCCCAAAGATACAACGGCAAACGTCTCTAAATCTGTAGCACACCAGATTTACGAGCTCCGGCGAACTGGAACGGAGTCGAGAATTGAGCACTTAAAAATAAAAATATCAATCTGATAATTTTTTTCTCTATTTTTATCTCTCAAATATTCTTTCGGACGGAATATTTTTTCTTTCTCTTATTTCCTTTCTTTCTCCCTTTCTTTCTTCTATTTTTCTCTCATTTTCTTGTGCATCTTTACTCTCGCCCGAGCTCCCCTATTTATAGGGTGAGAAGTTGGCCAATTGGCCATCAAATTGCAAATAATTTATTCATTATTTTTTTTTAATAAGAGCATATGGGGTGGCTGCATGTGGCACCGCCCCAGCAATTTCCTATCACTTTCATTTTATTTTTTATTTTTTATTTTTTTAACCAAGTGGGGCGGCGCACCTGCCGCCCCTTTACACTTTTCTCAACATATATACATGTCAGAATTTAAGGAAGTGAGAGAGGCGCAACTTACTATGCAAGTAACGCACACACAAAGGGAGAGAGAAACTGTTTCGACTCTGTTGGCAGTGAATTGCAGCTCGAAAGAATGAAAAAAATGGCGATCACTGTTTCCTTTTTGGTGCTACCAAACTGTACTCTGCGAACTATGTGATCTACTTTTTCCGAATAACCAAATAAATACATTTTGAGGATATTTTTTTTTTTAATTTCTAACCAAATCCTTATTGGGCTACTGCAGTCAGCCCAAGAGAAGGTGAGTATAATCGAGCCGAAGCCAAAAATTGAGTCGTGTAATTCGGTGGGGTTCGGTTAAATTCAATTTTTTAAGAGAAATTTATACCTCTGCGATCAGATTTGTAAAATATTGAGTATTTACGACCAATCAAATCTTATTTGCATATATACCTAAAAGATATGATTTAGTAAGATCTTTATCATACTGTAAGTTTCCAAAACTAAAACAACTTCTCCCCTTAATTAACGGCTTTTAATTGTCTCATATAATAATAATAAAAGAAAACAAATTACGCGTGGTTTTTGGTCTGTTGTTGAAAAACCAGTAGGGGAGAGTCGATCAGATCAATTCATGAAGTTGATCGGAACATATTTGAGCAACACAAAAAAAAAAAGATCAAATTTTTTTTGTTTGATCGAAAAATAAAATTGATGCAAGTGTTTAAGAAGAACAACACGAAAAACTAAAGGAGGGCCGATCGGATTTTTCACTCAGAACAATTCACGCAACATATTTGAGCATCAATTTCTGGTGTTCTTTTGGCTCCTCCTTGGCATCGACATTTTTCGTACAGAAGCTCATGAAGCCATTGAAAACGCGTTGTATACTGAAAATATACAGAATATAAGCTACTCTTCTCAAATGTCGTTGATGTACATAAAATATACTAAAAGTATACATATTCGAGTGTACAGAAAATATATTCAAGTGTGTAGAAAATATACATTTTTCGTACAGAAGCTCATGAAGCCATTGAAAGCGCATTATATACTGAAAATATACAGAATATAAACCAGTCTCCTCAAATGTCGTCGATGTACAGAAAATATATTGATAATATACTGAAAATATACATATACTGAAAATATATATAAAATATCCTATGTTTGGCAAGGGCTTCGTTGGAGGGGAGGTTGCTCAGCCCGATTGTGCCGCGAAGAACGAGGATGCAGACGAATAGGGTTTGCAGTTGGTGTGTTGTGGGAGAGAGTGGGGGAGAAGTTGTGTAGACCTATGAGTCGTGGGGCGGTTACCGATGTGTGAGAATACTTTCTTATCAATTACATGGGGAGCAGTTATTTGGAAGGTGATAAGATTTCACCATTAATTACGCTGATTCTTTATTGTATATGTAAGATAAATATTTGCTTTATATATGGTATTGTTACAAATAAAATCTATAAATTACGTAATTTTGCTAATATTTATACCGGGGCATTATTTATGTAATAAAAACTTATTTGTACCGTAACAGGTGCAATTTTCTCACTTTTTAATGCAAATAACTTTTGGTTCGCGTTCGATTCGAAATTTTCCTACTCGGTGCAGTGGGATTATAATTTTTTATATGTTCGATTTTTGCTTTTATACGGTTCGTGCGGTTTTAAACTTAATCACACCAAATTGAATAAAATTTACAGAAAAATTGAGATAAAATTAAAAAATCGTCAAACCATTCGGTACTATTATATTAATGTACTATACTTTTGGTTCCATTTTTTCTAAGTTGCAGC
>BKCP01004861.1:607611-617986 GCA_008636005.1 Striga asiatica
GATTTTTCTTTTTTTATTATTTTTTTTTTTTTTTTAAGTTCGATGTGGTTTTTCACCGAACTACACCGTTGCTCACCCTACTAGGGAATGACTGGTGTTATCTATAAATGCATGTTTCACTTGGAAAATAGTTTTTTAATATAGAATAATAATTAAAAATATTATATTCAATAAATAAAATTAAACTTTTTCAATTTAAAATTTTACATAAATTTTATAGAATGTTATTACTTTTATTTATTTTATATTATAAGATATGCAATATCAGTGATGGGAAGTTTTTGAATTTCAAACTTTCGCCATGTGTATGTACCTGTAGCCACTTGTCTGCGCCTATAGCCACGCGTCCACCCCCGTCTTGTCAAACCGTCGCGTCGCCACGTGCCTATGTCCGCCCAAGCTTCTTGTTGCCTATTTTCGAACTGAATGCCAAAGGGAGAGATATTAAAATTTATTTTTAGCAAAAAATCCTAAAATAATATCTTGATGGTTTCTTGCAAGCAAAGGAATTAAAAAGGAAGATCTACTCTCTCTTATATTTATTTAAGTATAGATACTATAGTATTTTGTTTGGTAAATATATATATTAGTATCTATTAAATTGCGTATATATTTGATATATCTCTTTATATAATATTTGTTTTGTTGGTGAATAGACTTCACCCGGGCTCCTTCAACTTGAACAGCCTTCGTACTTGCAAGAACCCAACGCCGTGAGGGGGTGATGAAGATGTGGTCATTGACCCTTCCGAGCCCGAGGACGAGGTGCGCAAGAGCCACGACAAGAGGCGCGATAATGGACCGGAAAGGCGTCGGGGCTGTGCGGAAGAGGCTAAGGATGGCCTCGCGCAAGGAAACTGCGAGGACACGCGATACGCGTGAACGCGGGACAGGGCGCACGGGAGTTTGACACGCGAGGCCAGACCGAGCGAGGGAAGGTACGCGCGAGACGGCCCAACGAGACGATGACGAGGGTTTAGCTATAGGGTCGGGCGGTTCGCGAAAAAGGGCTCGCGTGCGGCTTGACCACGCGAAGGATGTCGGGGGCCAGAGACGCGGACGACAGACCTGTGATCGGGGAGAGGCTCACGTGTCGACCACTCGTGAGCGGGACGACACGCGGATGAGGGAGCACGCGAGTGGAGCGACGGGGCACACGCGGGACGCGCAGGGACCGATGAGCGTGAGACCTTGGCGGACTAGGAGTACTGCGCTGCCTAGGGTAAGACTGGCGCGACTTGGGGCGCAAGACAGAAGATGCGTGGGATGCGTGGGGAGCAACCGGGCCCGAGACCGCATAGGACAAGGACTAGCACATGACGGCTAGGGTTCGGGTGAAGTGCCGCGCAAGCAAAGGGCCGAGGATCTTCTAGAAGGCCTAGTGTCGATTTACTTAGCTTATTAGGACTCTTAGTTTTGTTAGAATTTCGAATAAAAGGCATGTGCCTACTTAGATTTGGTAAGTCTTTTGTCATTAGATATTTAGTTACCTTAGGACTTTATTTATTTCCATGCATTTAGGAATTCTAATTAGTATAGGACTAGATCTAGTTAAGCCTCTATATATATTCATGCAATTGTCATTCGATTTTCATATTGAAGAATTAATAAAAAACCGAACACTTGTTCAAATTGTCTCGTGTGTTTATTCTTGTGAGTTTACATAGAGATCGTGTTAGAAATAGGACCAACATCCGATTTTCTTTCACAACCCGCAAAGTACGAAGGCGTCGGCGCGCGTATTAACAACCTATCATCGATTCAAGGCACGAGTGTGTGGCTTATCGGCAATTGATACATGCGATCTTCATCATTGGTGCTTTCATTGAGAGAAGTTGATCGTGTGTCTTTTTCTTCCACATTCTTCTGATTTTCGTTTGTTTTATAAAAAATATATAAATATAAAAATTGACGGGTACATATAAGGATTGGATCGAGGTGTTGGAAGAGAGGTTGAAGTCCATAGGCGATGGCCAACACGTCGTCAATGAGAACTTCGCCAAACTCGAGCTCATGGTGCATGACTTGGCTGCGCAACTCGCGCGAGTTACACGGCCACCGCGAAGGAGCCATGGATCGAGGTCGACCACGGCAAGGTCGAGCAGCTCCGAGTCCGACCGCGAGGACCGTGATCGACGGTCGAGGAGATCGAGGGAATGAAGTCGACGCGAGGAGAGGAAGGTCGAGAAACCCAAGCTCACAATGCCAACGTTCACGGGGACCGACCCAGACGCATGGTTAAGTCGGGCCGTGCAATTTTTCGAGATCAATGACGTGCCCAAGGCCGCGAGGGTCACGTTAGCCGCCTATTACCTTGACGGAGAGGCGAATACATGGTGGCAATGGATCTCGCACGTCTACAAAGGCTGATAGGTCGAAAAATGTGCACGTTTTATATATATATAATAGTGTATTTTTATACACTATATTTATTTGCACGTTTATATGTTTCGACTTATTTATTATTTGGATGGATTCATACACATTGATATTTTTATATTTATTTTCAGCTCATTGGAGTATTTTATAGACGCGAAGCATTAGACGGATGTTCACACGGTCAAATCGGAATGTCCCAAACTAGGACAATTCAGGCCTAGAGTCCAAATTAATAAATGGAAGACAAATTAAAATTAGTATGGATTACCAAAAAAAGTCACGTGGGCTACAGATTTTGGAAAATAAGACATTCAGCCACTTTAGTTATTATTCATGGGAAATTGTTGGATTCGGGCCCATTTTGAAGTGAATTTGGAAGAGTTTTAATTTCCTAGGAGACTCACGCGAATTGGGGAGGATTTATTTGCTTGGGAATTATTTGCGCAGGAGGAACATCCCCCCTATCTATTAATTCAGAACGTGCTGAGCCTAAATCGTAGGCTCGCATGCTTCGGAATATTACTTGGCGAAATTTCATGCTTCGGTATTTGGTTTGGATAAAATTAATGTTATTTTTATTCTATAAATTTAGGTTCGGACATTCCATATATATATTAAAAAATTAACTTAAGTAATTTTATAACACTTTGACTGATATAACCCTCCAATTATTTTGTAATCTTACATCTAACAACAATCAAGGCATATTTATTTGTAATATTACACAAGCTAACAGAGTAAAAAACGGAACCATCAATATTCCATTATTTTCTTTCCAAATGGTGTATGTCATCTTCCTCTTCCTCTTCCTTTTCGCCAAAGTTTCACCAAGTAATTGGTGACGTTCCAATTGAATTTTCTGTCAAAATTAGAACTCTTCATCCCACTTTCAGTAAGGTGCCTCTTTGATTATGTTGGTTAGTTGATTTTCCCCAATTTGATAAACCCTAGCAATTGGGTTCAATTGAATTGAGCTCGATTTTTTCGTTTTTCGAGAGTAAACGCACAGTTCTCTCTCTCACAAACTGAGTTGATTTTCGTGAATTCTCATTTTCTCTTCCTTCAAATCCTAGCACTCTATGTCAATAAAGGATCGAATGCTGGACTCTGAAAAGGAAGATAATGCTTTGAGCCATTAGGAAGCGATCTTAAGGCGTGCCGGCTAATGTTGATGAAGAATATCGACTTGCCCTTTTGCCAGATTCCACGTTCGCTTTGGCCTTAAGCAAAAACCGGTTCCTTCCTCGCGATTAATGGTGCGAATCTCTTGGCCCTTTTGTACTTTCTTCTATTTGCTGTACAGATAATTTGATTAATTTTAATATAATCCTTTGTTTTTCATCTTTATTAAATTTTTTATTGTAGTAATTTTGGGTATTAATAGATGATATGATTTCACATGAATCAATAAAAATCCCCCGTTTTAGGTATTTGGTTGTACATAAGTTGCTGTTAAGATACTGCCATTGGTATTTGGTTGCACATGAATCACATGAAGTGAACACTTAATTACATAAACTGTTGAGATACTGCCATTGGTAGTTTTACCTCTTGTGAAACATAATTTCTTTTAATCACCCGTGTAGTACACGGGTGTTGTACTAGTTATTTTTATAGGGAAAAAAGCCGTGAGAGGGAGGCATACAGAAAAGAAGAAAAAAAAAAAGAACAGAAAGCGACACATGCACAGACTGAAGGCGAGAGACTACACGCACGGAGGGAAGCCGCACTTAGCACACGAGGGAGATAACTAATCTCTCTCTTCTATCTAGTATTTATTTTTATTAGTATGTTAGGCTAGTATTTTTATCCAGTATGAGGGGATGTTTAAACCCTAATTTAATTTGTCTATGGATTGAAGGATTTATATTTATCGTTGATTAATCGAGACACCGTATTTATTTTGTCAATGAGTTGATTCATGTTATCTGTGTATCATGTTTATGAAGTATGGGTGTTTGATTTAGTTTGGAAGCTACGTTGAATATTCATAGTTTAACTGCTAGATTCGAGGCTTTAATCCGTAATTATTATTGTTCTCGTTTCGTTAGTAGTAAACTAGGGGTCGTGCATCTCTAGGGTAGCGTGAACATAAGTTAAATGGACCGAGCTTCTGTTTTCCTAGGATTTAATGCTCCTAGTGCACTAAATCTAGAGAGCTTATTCTAGGTTGTCTGCTAGTTAGGTTTAGTCGAAGAGCTTGTTTTGATTAAATATTCGGTAAGAAAAAATTCGGTTAACAAAGCTTATTGTTAGCTAGGGTTGGTAATTTGTTAGCAATTTAAAGAAGGTGTGGAAATTAATTAACGGTAGATTTAGATTGGGTGATAACTGAACCGAAAACTGGACTTCTCTTATTTTATTTGATTTCTATTTATTATATTACTTTTTATTTTTAGTTTTATAAAATCAATCCCCCCATTTTTATTGCTTTCTTAATTTTAGTTCAATTAATACGAAATTATCACAGTTTAATTCCTGCTCCTCGTGGGATCGACCTTTACTCGCCGCTACTACTAGTTAGTAGAGGTTAGTATAAGAAAAATTATAAATTTAATTTTACCGCGTTGCGATGCGCGGTCAAATTTTGGTGTCGTTGCCGGGGAGTGGTGCAATTGAGTTGTAATTTTTTTAGTGTTAATTGAATTAGGAAATTATATTAGTTCTTATTTTATTTTTAATTGACTCTTTTATTCCCCCTATTTTTCTTTTTGTGGTTACTTTTGCAGGTGGTATTCGTATTAATGGATGCGTATTGGTGTCCGGATTGTGCTTACGCTTACGATTCATATTATGAAATGAGAAGAAGGGAAATAAGAGACCAACATCGTGAGGCTAGGATGTCGGCTATGATCCAAGGAGCCATTGAGAGTGTTCGGCAACTTTTAAGGAAACCATGTCGTCTATGTCATACCACACTGACTGCGCGTCGCGGCGCGGAAAAATTAAAATTTTTATTTTTTCTTCAACTAACCCCTATTAACTAGTAGCAGTAGCGAGCAAGGGTCGATCCCACGAGGAGTGTGAATCAAATTGTGAATTTTCTCGTATTTATCGGAATTATAAAAAGCAATAAAAAGAGGGGGGTTTTGATATTTAATAACTAAACTAATTAAAACTCTAATGAAACAAATAAAATAAAAATAAAATTAAATAAATTAAGAGAAATTCTAGTTCACGGTTCCGTCTAGGCCCTGGAGAATAGCCGTGATCACCCGCATGCGACCAGCCATCCTCGGCGAGCCACCGCGAGTGACCAGACATTCCTGATGATCACCCGCATGTGACCAGGCCACGTGCACCCGAGACACTACCTGACAACCACCGCGCATGGCCAACTCACAGCAGACGACCAGTCGCACCCGATCGCGGCCCACAAGTTCATCGCGTGCATCCCCAACGACCGCGACAATCCCGCACGCTGCACCCGACGTGACCGCGTGACGACCCGACAACCCCGTGATGTCTGAAGAGGCATTAATCCAGCTGCCCAACAGATTCGGAGAGTTCAGACAGTCTTCAACAACGGAAATCTACAGCGTCTCTAAGTCTGCAATTTTAAGTCGTAAGTTTTCAACTTTAAACCTTTAGATTCGTTGCGCATAAGTGTATTATTGATTATTCGATCCGTGACTTGTACATAACGAGATATTCGCGGGTCACAACAAGAACTTTGAGAGGTAGTGGGACACTCCTTGAAGATGTTTTTAAATTTACTTGCTTCCGCTTTTAACTCCAATCTTGCAATTGTGTACTCCACACTACCACATCTACGTTTCAACTGTATATTTGATTATTTTTTATTATTCTTGCATCAATGAATTATTCTAAATCATTCACCTATATAAATAACCTTTTAACAAATTGATGTATTGGAGATATTAATTAATTTGGTTAAAAATTATAGCCTATATTTGTTGATATCCAAGTTGGGCCATTAAAGACTCGCGATTTGAGGACAAGGAACCGGGCGAAGATGACCCTAAAATTAGGGCCGACTTTCGGGTTACACCGAGGAGCCGAATTGGTCGAGGAACAAAGTTGACGAGAATGCAGCATAGCATAATTTTTTAGAATGGCACTTCGAAAGACCAAGGGACGACGTCGACCACCATGAACTCCGATCAAGAATTATGGATCCCGAAGGCCAGAGAAAGAAATGTCGATGAGGGTCCGACCTGAAGATTCGACAAGACCGGCTCCTGCGTGAATACGGGATCTGGAAATGATGAAATATTGTCACTTGTCAAGTGATGATTACTGATGAGACATGATATCCTAGTCAGCCACCCTAAAGCATCTAGACCGGTAGGGTGTCCTGTCAGCATTAAATGCCCCACATGTGTATTTAATGCCTGACAGGTAATCATTGGAAAAACCTCAGACTTCATTTAATGTCTATCAGAGTGGCGTCTACCTATCACTCCGAGTTATTGTGTGACGGGACATGATGAACAGTACCTGAACAGTGCCAAATTAAGGCTACTATAAATAGAACTTCAGCATTGTAATAAACTCCTGTAATTATTTCAACTGTATTGAAAAAGCCGACCTCATCCTTAGTGGCCGACTTAGTGATTAAGCAATAAAAAGTCATTTACTTCGTAAATTTCTATTTCGTTACTCATTTTATCACTTTTAAATCTTTTATTAATCGTTAGACCGATTTCGATCGTCAATAATATTATTATTCCTACGTAGATGAATGTTAGAATCATTAATTGATATATGTTAAAATTCATTGTCAAAAGCCATAGTATTAGAGGTGCTCTAACAGTGCTCAATTTTCTTTTTTTAATTATTTATTGGACGACTCACTTATCCATGGCTTGGTGGAAGATTTTTTATTTTTCCCCCAGTCCATTAAAATACAACTCCGTTTAATTTGTTCATAAGATAAAAGTTCTAGGGACCAAAAATAAGCATCTCCATTAAATTACAACTCCGTTTAATTTGTTCATAAAAGTTCCATAATGGGACCAAAAATAAGCATTTGCGCCGCCAGCCTAATTATACAACTAATTGCAGCATAGTCAAAACATGATAATTTTCCCCAATTATCATATTTGCTTTCGCCCAAAACAATCATGGAGATTGATCATGGCAAAGCCAAAAGAAATGGACAGCTCTCCCTTTTTCTGCATGATGCAGTATTTGCGCAGATTTTTAGAGATTCTAACATGCTATTAAATAACTAATAATATGTTATGTAAATGTAATCTTGAATTTCCTTTTAACCTTGTTTTTGGGCTTTTGATGTTTTTTTACATATGAAGGCGCCGGGCAGTTCGGCCGCCGCACTGCCGTAAATTTTACATTTTGTGTACTTATTAGACCAAAGTTTAGATTATTAGTTATTATTATGATTATTATTGTTATTATTATTATTATTATTTCGTTATATTGATTGATAGAATAGAAGACTTGTAATGATCATCATTATTGTAATAAGTATCAGTTCTGCTATGAAACCAAGTTGGCTCCATAGTGGAGTCAACCTTCTATATACAACAAGTAAACCATATCATATTCTGTATTTATTTAAGTAATCACAAACTATGGTATGACTTACTTGTTGTATATAGAAGTGGAGCCAACTGTTGACTTCATAGCAAAACTGAATAAGTATTACAGCCACTCTAGACGTGTATTCCCTCTCACAAATATTTCCATTATACGTAGAATAAAATTTATTGTCGGTTATTTATGTGTTTTTAAGATACTTGTTTTTCTAAAGATGTTAAGCGAAATAAGTCGTTCGTAAGTTCAATTCATGGACTCAAGTTTGAGCTCATTTAAGACATGTTAGGCCTGAAATATAGAAAGTTTTACGTAAATTTCTAAACTTTTAATTATAACTCAGTTCGTATCGTTAAGAATTTTTAACGAACAACCCGAGCTTATTTATTGGCTTGCTCGGCTCGAGCCAAAGCTCGAGCTCCGCTGGCTTGTTTATAGCTCTATGTATTTTCTTTTAATTGCATTGAAGTTAGGGAATAGTCTTTGTAATTAATTATTTGAAACATAAAAGAGAAAACATAAGGAAAATTATTGACCAATCCAAGGAAATGAAGGATACATAGCAAATATCACACATGAGATTATTAGGATAAATAAAAGAAATAGTGAAGAAATATCCAATCCACAAGACTCACCAGTCAATGCTAAGGAAACCCCCACAGAATTGGCAGCATATGACAGCAACTTGTGCATTGAAAACAAAGGACCACACCTCCCAAAATATGAGACATGTGGCACAATCCTATTTTTGAACCTCAAGTTTTTCAATAACATTGCCCACATTTTGGTTTAACCCTTAGTCCCTCTCAGTCTCAGATTAATGCAATTTTCTCTTCTTTTTCATCATTTGTTTGTATTTAAGGGCAAAAAAGAATTTAATATCTTGTACTGCTTTTTGAAGTTTGATACTGCAAATATGGGCTCCATTTCACCCAATTAAGTCACCCGAGCTTGATTTGTGTTCACCCAAACTCAGATAAAGCATTAGTCCAATTACATAAAAAAAAAAATCAAATTTGGGAACTCGATAGATATAAAAACAGGCCTTCAAGGACATGGTCCAAAGATGATTTCTTTATACGGGGGTAACAATTACCATCAAACATCTACATACATTGGTTAAATTATGATACTAGGATTCTGAAAAAGAAAAAGAAAAAGATAAACAAATCCCTATAACAGAGAAGAATGCTTATTTCACAAACAATTGACAATACCTTAAACTCAATTATTCCAAAATTTTTGCAGACACCGAACTCAGACTGCCCAAGAAAAGAAAGTAAAACATGGCAAAAAAGCAACAGCCCAACATTAAAAAAAGAATTAAAAAAAAAACACACAAACATATATTAGAACAAAATAAAATCCTTAAAAGAATAACAAGGAAAATCAGCTACTATTGTTGCTAAGGACTAAACTTTCTCTTTATGCGCCCTTCTTTATCTGCTTTATGGCTTTGGTGGCGAGACCAATGGCAAAGGGGAAACAAATTTTGTATTTAGTCTCTCTTTTACCAAATCTCACACTCTCTCTCTCCACACTTTTGCTGACCAGAATTAAGGGCAGGTTTTGGGGAAACTAAACCAGCCAAGTCGTTTTAGCCTTTGAACTAAAGCAAAACGACATTGCTTTCCTGACCCCACCATCCATCATGCTGGGCCCCGGCTGGATTTGGAGATTGGGTTAAAAATGAGAAAAACACGCACACACACACTATTACACACACACCAATATGGGTGTGTGCGTGAGATGGAAAGGGAGTCTACTGTTGTTTTTGACTGCCTGGATGCACTTTTATTTCTGTTCAAATCTTCAAATATCAAATGCGAGTGCTTAATTACTTTGCTGTTAATAATTTTGCTGCTGAGACAGAGGCTGGCTTTCAAGCCAAAAATAAATAAATAAATAAATAAAATTAAAGGGAGCAGTAAAAGAAAAGGAAAAAGAAATTAGAAAAAGCACGCTCTCTCTCCCTCCCCTTTTCTCTCTCTCATAATTGCATTGTCTCGTTCTTAAGTTAGTCTTGTCTCATTTTTGTGCCCATTCTTGTTTTTGGGTTCTCGAGTTGGGCTCTTAATACATTCTTCTATAGTCAATTTAGCTGTGTAGTGGTTGAGTGTGCATTATTCAGCATTATAGAAACAACCCACAAAAAAAGATTAAATCTTGGCCAGAAACTAGAATGCTTGCCAGCTGACGATTTTTCCAAAATGGTTCAAAACCCATTTGCAATTTCATCTCTTTTCGCATGATAATTGGAATCTGGGAGCAATTTAGGACAGAGGCTCGTGTGTTTGCTGCTTCTTTTTACTATTACTAGTTTGGTTTAGATTCGAGCAAAAAGAAGAGTTTCTGGGGGTGGGAGGGTAATTGTTCAATGATTGCCGCATGAAGGAGTAGTGTGCAACGATGAGAGATGAAAACTCCAAGACAAGCAAGGTTTTTGGTTCTTTCGTTTGAATTTCCTTTTGAATAA
>BKCP01004861.1:618101-647381 GCA_008636005.1 Striga asiatica
TTTTAATTCTAAACTCGATTGCGTTGTCGCTCACGTTTTTTGTCTTTTTATTCACAATCAATCAAATATTAGCTCTTTTTTCCCTATTACGTTTTGACTAAATATTTTTTAATGCAATGCCAGTGAGAATTTGAAAATTTTCGCCCTTTTTGGTAGAGCTGGTTTTTGTTTATACTGGTTGACTACAGGAAACTGAAAAAATTAATCTAATTCAAATTTTAACGGTCAGTTGAAGAATCAAAATTTCAAAGAGTCGGTATTTTTGTTCTGTTTTAGGTGGTGATATGGAATGGAGGAACAGCTTTTCTGAGAGAGAACCATCTACGGTCAAGAAAATCAGAACAGGTTAGCATAATCAATTAATCATATTATTATGAAACTGTAACAAAAATATTATAATGCAGTTTAGAAGTCATGTTATTTTGAGAACCACTACTAATATTTTTCATTCTTGATAAAATATACATTAAATTTGCAGAAAAATCAGCAAAGAACATCGAGCGTTCTTTTTCCCGATCACGATCTCGTTCGAGACGGGGCCGGGCTTATCTCGATCACCCTCAGATTATAAATATACAAAACTATAGGTTTGTTCTCTTTGGTAGTTAGTTGCAACTAATTTGTATTCATATTTCATTCTTCACCATTCAACAAATTTGCTCAAAAACTTTTATCCTATTTCAATCTTACCCAGCCTCTTTGTATCAACATGGAATGTGGGAGGAAAATCACCGTCAGCCAATATGAAGCTCGATGACTGGCTACACTCTGCACCCCCTGCAGACATATACGTTCTCGGGTATGTTTTTATCTAAACTCCTCCCAATTAGGACTGCAAACGAGTCGAGCGGCTCACGAGTCAAAGCTTGAGTTTGACCCAACTCGATTCGAGATCGAGTGGCTCGAGTATGTTATCGAGTCGATCTCGAGCCCAAATTTTCAAAGATCAGAAATATGCGGTAAAATACTTAAATACCCTTTATATATATGTAATTCACAAAATTGTCATAGGCGCGTAATTTATAGTTGTTAAAATTCGAGTCGATCTTGAGCATTTCCATTTGTTTCACAAGTCGAGCTCAAGCGTCATTTTCATGACTCAATGAAAAAAAAAATAGATCTACGCTCGACTCGTTTGCAGCCCTACTCAATATCCAATTTCATCGACTCTCATATATACCTTTTTTATTTTCTTCTTCAATTTAAAAATGGTTTACAGTTTTCAAGAAATCGTCCCTCTGAACGCTGGCAACATCCTAGTCGCCGAGGACAATGGGCCCGCGAAAAAATGGCTCTCCCTAATAAAAAGGACGCTAAACAATGCCTCGGGCGCTAGTGGGACCAGCGGCCGCTACACTCCATCTCCCATTCCAAACCCGGTCGCCGAGTGGGATGCTGACTTTGCGGGCCCCACGGACCGTAAAGCCACGACCTTCATCCCCCGCCGCTCGTTCCAGACCCCACAGCACTGGCGCGCGGAAAACGATCTCTCAGCCCCAAATCAGCCGCGCCTCGAAAGACGGTTCAGCGTGTGCGATCGGGTCATGTTCGGCCGTAGGCCCAGCGATGCAGAATTGGGCCCAAAATCGAGCTGCCACTACAGGCCCAGCGACTGCTCATCTGCGGCCCGTGCGAGCGACTACTCGTCTGGGCCTCGAACGAGCGACTACTCGTCGAGCAGGAGGCCGAGCGACTGTTCGTGGGGCCAGAGGACGAGTGATTTCTCGAGATGGGGCTCGGAAGAGGAGTACTGCTACACTGGCGACTGGTCGCCAAGCACGGTTCTGTACTCGCCTGGGGAGGATGGGTCGGGTTTGTTTGGACCCGGGCAATCAGGGTATTCGCTGGTCGCGCGTAAGCAGATGGTGGGGTTATTTCTCACGGTTTGGGTACGGAATGAGTTGACGGAGCACGTGAAGAACATAAAGGTCTCGTGTGTTGGGAGAGGGCTCATGGGCTACCTTGGTAATAAGGTAAGTCTTTTGATAGTAATTGTGGATTTCTTGAAACTATTTACAATGGAAAGTGGTAAGACAAAGAATGTTTTTTTTTTTTTTTATTAATTTCAGGGATCCATTTCGATAAGCATGGTGTTGCACCAGACCAGTCTTTGTTTTGTGTGCACTCACTTAACGTCTGGTCAGAAGGAAGGTGATGAGCTACGTAGGAATGCCGATTTTATCGAGATTCTAAGGAAAACGAGATTCCCGCGAGTTAACAGCAGTAGTAGTGAGAAATCGCCTGAGACGATTCTCGAGCATGAGTAAGGAAGCCGATGATTCAAGTTGAATTTTAGATTTAATTTTGTGTTAATTACGAAAGCTACTCCTGAAAGTTGGATATTTGCCGAACAGTGTTAATAACTAAACAAAGCTTTCTATGGGGCGTAGCAGTCATTTTTTACAAATGTGTTGGAATTTGTTTCCTTATATGATTGAGAAAAATGTAACCCAGAATCAAACCTCATGAGATACTTGTAATCCTGAAACATTTTTGGTTTTCTGTTTAATTCGTCATCAGTTGCTTCTATATACTAACTGCTTCTTCACTTTTGATAATATTTGGCTGCAGTCGCATTATTTGGCTTGGGGATTTGAATTATCGAATAGCTCTGCCTTACCGCTCGGCCAAAGCACTCATTGAAATGCAAAACTGGAGACAATTACTCGAAAAGGACCAAGTATGGCAATCTAACTATCTGATCAAATATTGCAACTTTGATTGGCCTCTGAATTTTTTTTTTTAAACTAATAAAAATATGTTTTCTATATCGTGAACAGCTGCGGATAGAACAGAGGCGTGGCCGGGTTTTCGATGGATGGAAAGAAGGGAAAATCTATTTCCCTCCAACTTATAAATATTCGCACAACTCAGACAGATATGCCGGTGATGATATGCATCCGAAAGAAAAACGAAGAACTCCTGCATGGTGGGCCCACAACCTTGTATTTTTAAACTTATANTGTATATTTATATTAGGCTAAATTGCATTTTTAGTCCTGCTAGTTTAACGCCATAGTATTTTTAGTCCCAAGATTCTAACATTTTGCCTTTTGGTCATGTGACTTAATATTTTACTGCAATTTCAGTCCTTTTTAGACTGAAATTGCAACAAATTTCAAATTTATAGATTTTTAATTAGCTATTTAAGTCCTATAGTTGAGAATTTTGTTGCAATTTCAATCCTGTTGTTTAAAATTTTGTTGCAATTTCAATCCTCAAAGGACTGAAATTACAGCAAAATATTAAATCATAGGACCAAACGACAAAAAGTTGAAACCTTGGGACCAAAGTTGCTATGGTGTGAAACCAACAGGACTAAAAATGCATTTTTGCCTATATATTATATAAATCTTGAGTTATCTGCTGATCTGATTAATTATATTTATATATACCTAGGTGTGATCGAATTTTGTGGTATGGAAATGGCTTACAGCAATTATCGTACATTCGTGGGGAATGTAGGTTTTCGGATCATAGACCAGTTTCTAGTGTGTTTTGGGCCGAAATAGAGTCGGCCCCTAACAGGTTCAGAAAAAGTATGAGCTGTTCCGGGTCAAGGATTGAGGTCGACGAGCTTTTGCCTTACTCACATGCTTATACTGAACTATGCTTCTTTTAAAGAAGGTACAATACTCCCTCTTTCAAAGAATCAAGAAAGGACATTTTTTTGTTTCCATTTGAACTCACCGTTATTTTGCTGTTAACCGATTGTTAACAACATGTTACCTCTGTACAACCCTTTTATTATCGGTTTTCCTTCATATTGAAAAGAATGTGATTTCATATGTTGGCTTTCAAAAGATTAAACCATGCATTTTTGTTTTCTTCAGCATGGTAATTGCTTTAACGAAACTCAACCTGAAGAACGATGGGGAGTTCTCTTTCCCCATTCAGTGAGAAAGGTAAGAGAGTCCTTTTGTTTGTTACTTTCTGCTGCATACCCATCTTTTGTCTAATTTATCTTCCTCATGTCTTTGAACAGATTTAAATGTGTATATTTGTGATTTGGACTGCTAATTTCACACGACGAGGATTGTGATACACGAAACCTGCTATTTTCGTCCTAACTCGTTACATTTCATTTCGAAGCGTTCAAATTATTTCGAGATTTGTGAAATGCCACTGGGCAGTTGTGTTTTTCGAGTTGAGGTACTGGTTTTACTTCCCGTTTACGGCTTTTTCTTTCACAAACTTCTTGTAGGTACATTTGAAATTAACATTTGAATAGTGTTGTTGCAGAATGTAATTTGAATCATTGGACTACTTTTGCAAGTTCGTATTTGCTTCAAGCTGAAGATTCTTTGTTCGTCAAGGACACGGATTATTGATAACAGAGAAGGTCAAAATAAGGATATTCCCTTTTTGGAATTTTACCCATTTTCTCTTTTGTTTTCATGTTTAGAAGAGGAGAGAAGAACTAGTGTGTGAAGTGTGAATGTGATGCAACACAAATTGCTATAAAGGGGTAGGAAAAATTAGGAAATATTGTCCGTAGCCCAATGATTTTTTTTCTTTTTTTACTATTTTTTGCTCAAAAAAGCTGTTCTCTTAGTTCAAAAAAAGCTGTTCTCTTGGTTTGTTAAAAAAAAAGGTGTTCTCTTGGTTTGCCCACAATCATTCTGCTTATCTGCTTTTCCTTTGTCCTTTACTTTAATGATATATGAAAGAGAAAGCATGGCTCACAACAACCACCTATATATATATACACACAAGTAAAAAGAAATACATCAGCAACAGGCAGAAACCAAATGCAAAACAGATATCACTTCTAAAAAAACAGATCTCACAAGTTATTACTCTGTTACATTAATTGCTGGGAGAATTGATTTTTTATTTTACTACACAATTTCCTGTATTAACATAGCTCACAATAAACTACACTAAGAGTGAGGAATATAATGCAACAAGCAGACAGCAAAACATAATTAAACTACAATATATATGTTAAAAATATCATAATATAAGATGGTAAGTCATATAAGTAACATTGGTCATTTTAAATATAAATAATAATATACTTTTTAAAAAAAGTATTTCAAAATTAAAACATCATTTTAAATTTTTAAATTTTAAATATAGATTTATTAACAACCACGTAATACACTACAAGTTTATAATAATTTATCTATATCTATACTATTATAAAAGGACCAGTGATTTTGTAAAAATAATGATTTGCCTAAAAAACTCTTACTTTGACATATTTTTAATGGCAAATTAGTAATACCGTAATATCCATCTTATTTTATATTTTTAATTAACAAATGAACTACCTAAAAAACCCTTACTTTGACTTAATTTTAATGGCAAATTAGTAATACACTAATACTCTTCAAATCTTATTTTTTTTTTGGTAATCACTAATATTTAATTAAATAAATAACGGCGTAACATTGAAAACTATTACGATACACGCCCAAACTATTCTAAATTTTACTAAAAATGATGGAGATTGAGGTGGTCTTTGAAGAAATCGTTATGATTCTCTTAGCTAAGTAGCTATTGGAAAAAAAATAACTCTTCCACATAAGTCCACCAAAACAAATTGGTTCTTGTAAACAATATATACAAAATAATCTTATGTAACATTTAGTCCAAATGTTTTATTATTTTCTATGTCTAAATGTTGTGCCAACTAAAATGGTAACTCAAAATACTACTATAAAAGGACGAGTGTTTTTGTAAAAGAAAGAACTAACTAATATACCCTTACTTTGGTATATTTTTAATGGCAAATTAATAATAACACAATATATATCCCATCTTATATTTTTTTTATTAATAACTAATATATACCTAAATTCCCTTTATTTGACATATTTTTAACCTCAAATTAGTAATACACTAATTCTCATTTAATATTTTATTCATTTAATACAATTAAATGAACAAAACATTTCACATCTCTTAAAAATCAACCACAATATTCACACCATTATTCTTCAAGAATTTGGTTTCTTCCACATATCTCCCTAACCGTTTTCTTCAATATCTCTAAAAAATCAACTCAACATTAACCCAAACAACAAAGTTTTGAAATGATATTGAATTTTTGTTTTGAATAACGTCCTTATTTTTAATATAATTTTGATGATAAAATCCTAATCATATATAATGATTTTAATATATAAAATTTATTTAAACAAAAAATTATGCAACAAAAACAACATAATAAATACTTATAAAAGATCTAAATATTCTCAACTATTTGTGTACCTATCTTTTAACAAAACGATAAATCTTGGTAAAACATGATAACTTAGTTGAGAGGTGAACTTTATATAATAAATAATTTCTAAGATACATACATAACTTTAATTAAGAGAAGATACCTTATAATGATCATATTTAAAATCGATGTTGTTTGTCCTCATAACGACCACAAACTATATAAATATTTTTTTTTTCAAAATAACATATAAAAAAAAGAATAAATTATGTAATAATATGAGATATAATTTTTTGAATAATTATTTTGCAACCTAAACTTCTAATCTACTCAATTTCTTTACGTAAAATAAGATTAGAATAATTTTATGAAATTATATAGTACTAAAACCCGGTCCCATTTTTTTCATGTCGAATGGGATATTAGTTGAGCAGCATGATTTTATTTAGATCATACAATTTTCTACGAATTAATTAAGATGTCTAAAGAATCGTGATATGCCTATACGCAGAAAATTATTTATTTTTACCAATAATTATATCATATATCACCATTACTCATCTATTATTAATAACTATAAGTAATAAAATTGAAATCCATAATGTTGTCCTCATAACACCCATAAAGTAAAGAAACAGTTTTTTTCTTTCAAAATAACCTATAAAAAGTAATAATTTGTGTAATAGTATGAGAGATTAATTGTTGAATGATTGTTTTGCAATCGAAACTTCTAATCAACCCAATTTCTTTACTTAAAATAAGGTTAGAATAATTTTATGAAAATGTATAATACTAAAACCCAACCTATTTATTTTCATGTAATGAATGAAAAAATTGTAATTATATATAATAAAATAGAACGATGTACAATTAATTGATATATAATAAGACATATGACCCACAAGGTTCCATACTTAATTTTATGTATTCTTTAACAAATATAAAAGTTATATATATATGTATATATATATATATATGTATGTATACACATATATAAACATATAAAATAACAATATAAAAGAAAAAAATATTAAATTTGACAAATAATATTAAAAATCCGTTTAAGTTGTAACACTTATTAATAAATATTAAAAAGTAACAATAAAATGTTATAGTTAATAAAAATAAAGATAAAACTTTTAAAACTTGTACTTATCGATGTAAACGAGTTGAGTCATTATTAAAGGAATTAAGAGAGCTAATATTGGCTTTTTGGTGGATTCAATTTCTTAACGCAATTCAGGTGTTATTAAACGCTTGTTAGTTTTTTGTTCTTATTAATTCTAAGTGTAAGTTTTGGGTGATAGACAATAGTTTTTTGTACTTTTATCCATCATTATCTTCAAATTAATTTAAAATATATAGTGAATCATGATATGCCTATATACGTTGAAAATTAATTATTTTTACCAAGAATTTATATCGATATAGTACCATTACTCACCTATCTATTAATATGTATTATTACAATAAATCAACTTTATTAAAAAATGTACAAAATATCTTTTTTTAATATTTGATAATAATATTAATTAGAAAATTGTAATTATACATAATATAATATAAAGATGTACAACTATAATAGATATAATTAGACATATGACCAAAAAAAGTTATATACTTAGTATTATGCATTTGTTTTTTAACAAATTTAAAAGTTATACATATATATATATATATATATATGTGAAAGAACAATATAAAGTAAGAAAATTTTAAATCTGATACATAATATTAAAAATATAATTAAGTTGTAATACTTACTAATATATATGAAAGAAGTAATAACTAAAAATGTTATGATTAATAAATATAAATATAAAACTTTTAAAACATATACATATCGATGTAAACGAGCACGATTGTTACTTTTTTCGTGCTTATTAATTATAGGTGTAAGTTTTAGGTTATTGACAATAGTTATTTGTACTTTAATCTATGTAGGTTAGAGATTTTAATTTTTCTAAAAATAAATTGATTATTGTAAATTTAAATAATTTTTTATTTGCTATTAGCTTTTTTAAAATATGTAGGGAAGTAATTCAATTGAGAAATTAATAGGTAATCTCAACATAAAATAACGAGTGACTTATAAGAAAATTATATGGACTAAAAAGTAGATGTTTTAATATATTTTAAAAGAAAAATTATAAACATAATTAATAAATAAAAAAATTACTACATATACATTTTAATGATTTATGAAAGAATGCAAAAATTCCATATTATAATGAAAAATCCAACAGTAAGGTATTCCACGAAAATACCAACAGATATTTCATTGGTATAGTTTCTATTGAAAAGATTCACTGGATATTCCAATGGTGAGTAAATTAAATTACATTGAAATTTTTGTGGATTTAATATCTCAATTACTAATATTTATTTTTGTATGAATTTATGTTGGATTTTTTTTTTCGGCCATATTTCAACCATTAAAAAAATTGTCACTGAAATTCGGAAAAACAATGAAAGTTCCATTGAAAAACTAGCTGCAGTGTCGAATCCAAAATAATTTCATGTTAAAAGCATTATCTAATTAATACAAAAGGTATTGCATCAAAACAACATAATGTCATTACAATTTATAAAGTATACTTTTCTTAATTTGTCAACTTTCTCATATGTAATACTTTTTTTAACACATCAATACAATCACAATAAGTTCAATAATATTAACAAAAAAAAACATAGTTTTTCTCAATTCGACATAAGAAAATCATAAAAAAATAATACATTTTTCAAAATCTTTTTATGAACAAAAATTTTATGTTGTAGTATAGTTGACTCGACAATATAATAGATGATTGTATAAATTACAAATATATAACTAGAATTCTACATACACTTAAAAAAGACTTAAAATATATTTTCTAAAATTAGATAAAAATTATGTCGCGAAAGAGAGATAATAAGATATCATCAAGAATAAAAATAAAAGAGAGAAATAGAGCGTAAAATTGTAAACTTTGATATCATATTTTCTTTAGTTGGGATACCGCATTGATGTTATAATTTTAATAACGTTATGAGTTGAATTAAATTATAATTGGTTGAGTTGTAAATTAATCATTATTTGTCTTTATTCTTTTAATTTTATTTTCTAAATAGAGGACATGATTAAAAATATGAAAAATATTCCCATAATGTTTGTTAGACATCTTATGTTATTTGTTTGGGATGATGCCAGTTTCGGGACTATTGGACAAACATGGATCTGTACATGATTGCAACAAAATATTTTTGTTATAATTTTCATTGAAAAATTCAAACGAAAATTGTAACGTTGAAATATTCGTTAGAATTGTTCTCGAAATTTCGCTGTAATATGTTTTCATTGGAATTTCATCATTTTCTTGTAGTAAAAGTATGACTCCAAATCAAACTAAAAAATTCGCACTATATATAATATTGTGTGCAGTTAATTGTTTTGAAAATTGTAAATAATGATACATAATATAACATATTTAATGTAATTATCATTTAATTTATGATAATTAGTAATTAAAAAATACATATAAGTTGAAAAGTCCTTAAATATTTTATTAGTATTATGATAATTAAAGAAGAGGCCAGAATGATGTTTTACTGAAAAGGTAATATTAATACTAAACAAGATGTAAAGATGATGTTCTACGTAATAAAAAGGTAAAACTACACAATGAGAAAGCTTATAACTGACATTCCACTCAAAAATAAAAAAAAAGGATAAAATTAATAAATGTCATATATCAATTGGAGCTAGCGAATGATAAATGTAAAATATACTTGAGATGCACATTTATAAAAAAATATATTTTTTTTTGTCTTAGAAATCGGTATGTTAGTCATAATTTTTTAGTTAAAAAATTAGTTAATTTACACCATTAAATTTCTTAATTTTGAAATACTTATTTTTTTTTGGTTACCCTTTTATATGTAATATATCATATCATTTCTTCCCATGATATTTGATTTTACCAATGTTTTGTAAATAAAATAAAAATAATATAATTATTTATATCGATGTAAAATAATATATATATATATACCAATACCAATTTAAAATAATAAATAGACCTAAAAGAATCTTATAAAATAATTATAGATCCATGTTAAATTAATTTTATTAATTATAAAATAATATTAGATAAACTTGTGGTATATTTTTCTGACATAGATTTGAAATATTCATACTAAGGAAAAAGTCAACTAGATGTAATTGTACAACTATTACCAATATTAAATATGTGAATTAAAACAAAAAAATAAATCAGTTGTATGTTAAACTATTATTCAATTATTGCTTGAAAGGGAACACCATAATGGTTGTAAAAAGTATTTTTTGTGAATATAAACATGAATTAGTTACTTAATATTTTATCAGAACATGGAAATAAATTCAAAACCTTTTAATATTATAAACAATATAAAACTATATTTTTATCAAGTATATTATTACTATCAAACACGTGAAAAGAATGCATTGCATATAATATTCTCTAATTCTTTCAAGAAATAAAATATTATTTGTGAATAAAAAAACAAATAAAAAACAAGTAAACCAATAGTAATGCAATGAGGAAAAGAAAAATTCTGAATTTTTTTAGAAAAGTATGAATACTAATATCAAGAAACAAAAAATCTTTTAAAATTACTACTTTTTTTGTTGCTAGCATTTAAGTATATATTCTCTATAAGAAATTAGTTCTCAAAAATAATGATTCGATATTATCATAAAATAGACCACAAACTTTAATAATGACTTCATAATAATAAAATTAACAAATGACTAAGAGTATCATAATATAGTATAATTCAAATTCTTCTCATCTGAAATATTTTACTTCTAAATATTGTCTCATTGTTTTGTTTTGTTTTGTTATTATTGAAGAATCAATGAAGGATCTTTATCTTGAATTTTTTAAGAATTAGTTATGATACAAAAGATTGGACAATAAACGCAATAAATGTTATTAGACACATAAATATTGCAAATCTGAAAGAATATGGAAGATATCTATCTTCTAAATTAATAACACTGAAAAGGGAATGTTTAATACTGATTAAAATATTTTTGAATGTTGAATAAGTTGTCACTTTTTTATAAGAATTTACAATCATAATTGTGTATTGTGCTCGATTATACGCGCATTTGTTTTAGAGTACATATTTTCATGTAATGTGTGATGATTTCAAAAAAATAATTTAGCATCTTCATAGAAGTACATGATTTTGGAAAATCAAATTTTATTTAGAGATGAAATTCGTTCCCACCTCATGGGTAAGTACTAATTTGTCTATGTGGAGAGAGAGAGAGAGAGAGAGAGAGAGAGAGAGAGAAATGTAGTAGTTTATACATTGATTAAAAGAAATATCAAGAATTTTAATGACACAAATATCAAGAAATTTAATGATACAATTGTTTATTTCACAGAGATACTTATGAACTATTAGTTGAAATACCTTATAATGATCATACAATCATCAAGTTTGACTATATATTTGGCTAAAGTATTTCTAAGTGTTGAATAAAACAGACGTTTTGCAAAATTAATTAAAAAGAATTTCGTAATACTATTGATGTATTAGAATTCAACGAGTATGAATGTTTCTTATGAGAACATCAAAATCAAAATAAAAGAAAATGACTCTTGAATCTAACATAAATAAATAAAAGAACTCATGCATCTATAATATACATTATGTCTTTATTTAGTCATTTATTGTTTTTTCATTAGGAACTCATTTTTCATATATTTTTGTTGGAGTTGTAATATGATATTTAAATCTTTATATATTACGACAACATTTTTATATTTAAAATAAAATGCATGAAAAGTTTATTTATTCTACATTTTATTATGTTCTTGCAGTCATATGTGTAATAAATTAATTAATTTATCTTACTAAATTTAATCGGTAAAAAGCATTCGTCGCCACGTGCATCGCACGTGCACTTTACTAGTTACATAAAAGCCTGCGTTTGCAATACAAGTACACGTGTCTAGCATGCATGCCATACGGCTCATGATACAGCACATTCCCCTCCACCTATAAATAGCTATTTATCCCATTCCCAAATTTTCCAGCAGTAATAAAATAATAAAGAGCGAGGAAAAATTGTGAGAAAACAAAAAAGAATGGGTACAAAATTGATGATTTTGCTGAGCTTTTCCCTTCTACTCTTTGGCGCAAACTGCTACAGTAGAAACCCAGAAAAGGAGGGACATGAAGAAGAGGAAGAGGAATCTCCAGAAGAGACTCTGTTCAAGTGCCTGATGTCGTGCGAGAAGCAGAAGAAGAACGAGAGAGAGTTGAGCCCGTGTGAAGAGATATGCGTGAGAGAGTATAAGGATGCCAAGAGACAACAACAGCCCGGTACCTTTTTGTTTACTGTATAATTTTTGTCACCTTTTATTCGGATGTGTTCAAATAAAAACCTTATTTCCTAATATGATCCACTCACTTGGCTTGCTATGTGTATTAAAATTTAATACTTCATTGATATTTTTAATATTGAATTGCAATGACAGAAAACCACCATCAACCCGAAGAACAATACAAAAGGTGCCAAAGCAAATGTGCAATACAAGAACATGGACAACAAAGGCAATATTGCCAGCAAAAATGCCAATGGCAATACGAGAAACAGAAAAGAGAACATGAAGGGCATGGAGAAGGAGATGAAGCGCTCAACTCCAAGAAGAAATTTGAAGGGAAAGATGATAGTGATAATCCCTACTTCTTCCACTCAAGGTTTGAGTCCAAGTACAAAACTAGAGAAGGCCACATCAAAGTTCTTGAAAGGTTTTCTGACAAGTCAGAGCTCCTCAAAGGGGTCGAAAATTACCGTTTGGCCATTCTTGAGGCAAATCCTAATACCTTCGTCCTTCCTCATCATTGTGATGCCGAATCAGTTCTTGTTGTTGTTGGAGGTACAACTATTTTTCTTTTATTATATGTATTGAATAATAATCAATTAGAATGAGAGTGTTTAGATAGAGAAAATTGTACGTGTCTTAAGTTTACAATGGTTTTTTGTATTGTCCCTTTTTTTTCTTTTTTTCTTTTTTTTCTTTGCAAAACAAGAGGTATTCCTTCAACTTGAAACAGGGGGATGTAATGAGGGTGCCTTCGGGTTCTCTCATGTACTTGGTAAATCAAGATGACAATGAGAGGTTATATGTTTTGAAGCTCTTGCAGCCTGTGAATACACCTGGCCGTTTTAAGGTATTCTCGTCAATATATCTCGTCTTTCCCGTATTGAATATTGTTTGATAAAGTCATTTAAGTATGATAAGTGAGTCGCGTAGGAATACTTTGGTGTTGGGACAGACTCTTTCTTCAGAACCTTCAGCAGTGAGATACTTGAAGCTGCCTTTAATGTAAGTATTTAATTAGGAAAAAAGATTTACGAATATTTCAAAGTAATAAGGGAAAACTTATGTGCACTGAGTATTTCAATCATATTTAGAGTCCAAGTGAGAGGCTGGAGAAGTTTTTCGGACAGCAAAAGCAAGGGGTGATAATAAAGGCCTCGAAAGAACAAATCAGATCATTGAGCCAAGAATCCGAATCCACCACAAGTGAGGATTCGTGGGAACCCTTCAATCTTCTCGATCAACAGCCCTTATTCTCGAGTAATTACGGGCACTACTTTGAGGCCTCACCAATTGATCATCGGCAGCTGAAAGATTTGGATGTATCCATCGGTTTCATGAACATCAAGAGTGTGAGTAATTAAACTAATATACATAATCTACTCTTACCACTATAAACAATTTTTATTTTGTTTTCTCTTTTCCCACAGCTTATGAGCACTCTTGTTCACTCTTGTTCTATGGGGCTGAACATGTATTAATAATTAGAGTAAATTGTAATTTTAGTCCTGTATGTTTCATTACCTTAACTTTTTGGTCCTCTTCAAATTGCGTTTTTATTTTTGTTTGTAAAAAAGTTACAAAAAGGTCTTTTTCGTGCGAAAAGAAGGTCCTTTATGTTTTGTTCTAATTTCAATTCCGTCCTTATGTATGAAAAAGATTTTTTTGTAACCTTTCTTCAAATATATGGGACGAAAATAAAAGACACAAATCGAAGAGGACGAAAAAGTTAAGGTATGTAATATGGGACTAAAATCGCAATTTACTCTAATAATTAACCCTTGTGTTATGTTTTACATCCCAAGTTGGTCCTTGTTGTTATTGTAGGATTTTATTACTACCTATAAATAATGAATTTATTGGATTTTTGTAGGGTGGGATGGTGGCACCTTACTACAATTCGAGGTCCACGAAGCTCGTGTTTGTGGTGGGAGGCAACGGCCAATACGAAATGGCATGCCCTCATCTCTCGGACCAAAGCAAACACAATTCACAAGGGCAAAAGGAAAAGCAAACTGGCGTACATTATGAAAGGGTTAGCGCCCGTTTATCTATAGGGGACGCTTTTGTCATCCCGGCAGGTCATCCAATAGCCATATTGGCCTCACAAGACTCCAACTTGCAATTAGCTAGTTTCGGGATCAAAGGTTCTTTTGATCAAAAACATTTCTTAGCCGGTACGTTATATATTGTCAATAAATAATTTGTCAAAGGATTCATACTTGTAATTATTTGCTCAGGTCAACTTAATAAAGAGAAGAAATGAAGATTTGTATGTGTTCATATAACTCTTGTTATTGCCAATAGTTTGATTTGTGTGTTGCAATTAGGACAAGAGAATATATGGAACGAGGTCGAGCCGGAGGCCAAGGAGCTGGCCTTTAAGATGCAGGCAAGAGAGGTTGAGGACATATTTAGATCACAAGAGGTGTCCTACTTTTTGCCTGGTCCAAGACATCATGAACAAAAAGGAAAAGGGCAATATGTGGCCTCTATTTGGGACTTTGTTGGCTTTGGATAAAAGATGAAAGCTTGAGGGAGCTTTTCTGTTAATATTGAAAATAGAGCAAAAATGAGAATGAGTGTAAGTAAATAAGAAGGGACTGAAATGAAAGTTGGAGTTGCCCAACTTTTTATGTAGTCTATGTGTTCTCAATGTAAAAACTAAAAACTGCTTTCTCTTAAGAATGAAGCTTCCCACTTTTGGAACTTTCTTATATTTTGATTATTTTATACTATGAAATTGTTTCTAGTTTAGGAATCTCTCCTTTTGAAATAAAATAATCATTTGATTGCAAATAGTGAGGTTGTATAAACCCCCATTCGTAATTCCCGGAAATTCTTCCTAGTGGCTCCCTTTCTTTGTAGTTGCTCCCTTCCATGCCTGATTGTTAATATATGAAATAGAACACAAATATTCTCTTGTTGAGCGTTTTAAGTTTTCTTTCGAAGATGAGCATGATCTTATTTACAAAGACACTAACAATCTTGAAGATGTTCTAAAATCTAAAGAGTGCAAGTGCAGTTGAATATCAACTTCTTGCTTGCTTGGATGGTGATAAATAAAAAATATGCGGAGAGCAAACTTATAGGCAGGCCCTAAACAAATTTTTTGAAATATAGACAAAAGAACCAACAAGGATTGGCTCAAGTGATAAGAACTTGATGTCGCTGAAGTAAGGTCTCATGTTCGAGTCATTGTGAATGCAGAAAACCCTTGTTGGGAGACTTACTCACCATTGTCAGGTGTGCGACCCAGGTCGACCAACCGATTAGTCGGGGCAAAGTTTTGGATACCGTGGCTGGCTACCAAAAAAAAAAAAAAAAAAAATGTGGACGACCAGGATATTTTTTTTTTTCAAAATTAGACGACTTCATTTTGTGCATGGTGGAGCTTGTAAGCAGAGGCGTAGCCAGGAATTTCTTTTCGCCCTAGGCTGCAATACATGCAAATTCAATGTGTGATAACTTGGCCTATAAATGAGCTGAGCCGAGCTTGAGCTTAAGATGCTCGACTAAGATACTCGAGCTGGAGCCCTCAATAAGCCGGGCGGAGCTCGGCTCGATAAATAAACGAGCTTGAAATCGAGCTCGAGCTCGACTCTTTTATCACTAATAACAAGTCGAGTTCGAGCCTTAACGAGTCGATCTCGAGCTCTAACGAGCCGAACTATAGAAAATTATATAAAAAATTTCTTTTATGGCCTTATCGAGCCTAGCCAACACGAGGCGAGCTGAGCCTGTTAATCAAACAAGTTTTAAATGAGCTCGAGCTCGGCTCGTTTATCAAACGAGCCAAACCGAACTCGAACCTTAACGAGCCAAGCCAGACTCATTGTATTTAATAGCACTACTGATAACATAGTTCGATTCGACTTGTGAAAGGTCGAACTTGACTCACTTGTATATTTAAACGAGCTAAAGTGAAATAACTAGCCAAGCTTTTTATCAAACAAGTTGAGTTGAACATGTTCGTGATCGACTCGGTTAAAATTTTGGGTTTTGGTCTAGATTTAAAAGCTTATTAAACAAGTCGAACTGAGTTTAAACGATCCGAATTCGGGTTCACATTTCTATTTGTTTATTAAATGAGTTTAGTCATGGCAACAAGTACTTGACTCGAATAATCTAGCCAGATACATATATAAAAAAAAATAAAAGTATGAAAACAAATTTTAAGTACTAATATAAATTACATGAATCACACATTACAAAATATTAATATATGGATGTTGTGTTTGTAGAATAAAAATTGATTATGGACCTCCGAGAAAAATGTGAATAATATTAACTACTCTTTTATACATATGATAATTCATAACTTTTACTTGATTAATTATTATTTTTTAAATGCAAATATATTTTTTCTCATGTACTTGAATTTAATTAGAAAAATAATATATTTATTAAAATGACAACCATGAGACGGTATACTAATTGTCTTATTCTTGTTGTATGACATGTATTAAGGTTCACATATCATTTCACTGAATATGCCACATAAATAAATGAGACTTGGTATTAACTTTTTTATATTCTGATTAACTTTTTTATATACTGAAATACCAATTATATGAAAAATCATAAAAATATATAATTAAATTGTAATACCAATAAACTCAACCGCATACTAAATACTCTAATTGAAATCTAACACAGTTATTGTCCCAAATAAAATGATTCGAATAAATTTTGTTTAACTAAATAATATTATGTAAACACAGAAAGAAGACGAAAAACGACATAATGAGATAAAATGAAAAGCGATTAGAGACTTAAACCATTTTCATATATATATAATTCATTGATTTAATTTAAAATAAATTAAATTTATTTTGGGCCAAATAAGATTAATATGGGGCTAGGCTAATATAACATGGGGTAAAATATTTTTTATTAGTATATAATTAGATGTTCTGGAAAATTAAGACCGGGCTGGAGCTCACCCCAGCCTTTGGGATGGCTCCTTCCCTGCTTGTAAGTCGTATTATTTAAGGTGTATTATAGATGACCGGAAACATGCTTTTCTAATTCTAAAAAAGTTAGGGCATAGTGGAGCCAACTGTTGGCTTCATAGCAAAATCGCACAACACTCATTGCAAAGAGATGTCATTGTTGTATTTACACATGATTAACTTTATGTCGTTGTTTCAACTTTCACGAGTTACAAGTATAAAATAATTAAAAATATTAATTTGTGACAATGAAAAGAACACGAACGTGGTATTTAAGAAAGTATTGAATAATGTGTAACCATCCATTTATATGAATTACAATTTATCTTGCTCTGGTATTTAAGAAAGTATTGAATAATGTGTAACCATCCATTTATATGAATTACAATTTATCTTGCTCTCCTTTGCACTGTTACTAATTTTAACATAAAAATTTGGAAAGTAAAATGCGACTTCTTGTAACCAAATAGATTTGACACTTTCGAGCCAAACTAAACTACGACATACATTTTGTTGAAAAATCTTAAAGGCCTTCTTGTTACCCAAGACACCCTTTCCGCAAAAGAAATACTGAACCCTCATACTGTGGAGAATCATTACTAGCAGAATTCGCAAGCTCAGATCTATACTAAGAACAAGGTAAAAAGATTATAAAGTTTCTTATCGCCAACTTGAGGAGCGCTAATGGAGTCAGTATTCGGATTGGTTGGGAAGGATTTTGCAATAGTGGCGGCCGATACATCTGCCGTTCACAGTATCCTCGTGCACAAGACTAACGAGGACAAGATCATGATCTTGGATTCTCACAAGCTCATGGGCGCCTCCGGAGAGACTGGTGACCGGTAAAACCCTGTGACCTCCATTTGCTTGTCGAATAATTATATTTCTTTCTTTTAGTTGCATTATTGGAATTCTTTTTTGGGTTGGGGGCCGTGAAAAAAGTGAATGCCTCCTTTTCAATTTAGAGTTTATGGCCTGGGATTTCTTTTTTCCGGTGAATCTTGTTGTGTTCTCTCTGGATTACTTGCTTGTGCGATGTGCGAGGGGACTGTGGCAGGAATTTCTTGAAATTAGGGTTATTAGTCTTTTGGGGATTAGCAGGTTTGGTACGGCTTAGAGTTATTGAATAGTGGGAGTTGGGGTCTTCCTTGAGATGGCGGGGAAGGAATGCTCCTTTTAGTTTTCCAATATTTTTTTGCTATTGTATCTAGGGTTCTGTGGGAAAGTTTTTCTATGGGTGTGGGGATCAGGTGAAAAGAAATGAAAACGGGATACAAATGGTGGAAAATTCATACGAAAGGGTAGTAACTTGAAGTGTACAAGCCAATGTTGTCCCCTAATGATGTAATATTTGGTGACTTCTTATATGAATAGTAAGGTTGTTATGACAGCAAAACATATGGATGAAAATACTTTTGTAAAGTTGATTCTCTAATTACTATCATATGAAACAATGGGTGTAAACTTAAAGTCTATTTTCACTCCTCTATCAGCCTTTTCTTTTAGCTGAAGCACTATTGGTTATGTTTAGTTGAAAAATGGCATCTGTTTAGTGATTAATATTTCATCGGATGCTGCCAGGGTTCAGTTTACTGAGTACATTCAGAAGAATGTAGCTTTGTACCAATTTCGCAATGGCATTCCTTTGACTACTGCAGCTGCTGCAAACTTCACCAGAGGCGAGCTTGCCACAGCCCTGCGTAAGGTATTGAAGTTCCTATAGAATTTTTCTACAACAGTTTGATTTGACTCGATTGGAATTTTTTTTATTTTTTTTCCTTTTCTAGAGTTCCTTTCTTGATTAATTACTGACCTTCTTTGTTATTTGAGCTTGAGTGGGAATATAAAATTTTAGCTATTCCGTAAATTTGCTTTGGCCAATGCGATTCTTGTTTGGGGTCTTTTCTTTGTGATGCGAGTATCGGTTTTCTTATAAATTCACTTGGAGCACCTCAAGAAGTGTTAAAGATACAGGAATGTGTCAATGCAGTCTGTTCGTCTGCCCATGTTCAAGATACTTATAACTTTTGTTCTTCAAAACAAGTGTCCTGAATAGCGTGTGAATTACTTATCCCTGTGGCGTTTCAGTACTTGACACATATTAGCTGATTGTTCATGGTGGACGATCTATTGAGACTTTTCCTTGGACCATTAATAATATTTTCCTGTTACGCTTGCTTACTTTAGCTCATCCTGTAGCTGTAGTGTTGTACATACCACACTATACTTGTGAGCCCTGTTATAGAAAATAGGAGAAAATGAAACAGTTGAAGCCAGAGGCTTTTGTTGTTGCCCCATTTTCTGTTTCTTGATTCACATGGAACAGGTCTTGTCGTCATCAGTTACTTTGATGTGTTTTTCTTCTCATCGTTTTATCCATTTTTTGTCACACATTCTGTTAGATGCCCTATGCAAGGCTTCTGTTACATCCGTGATTCTGCACATTTATATCCTAAGCTTCTGGTTGAACAGCACTTGCTCTACTATTTATTGTATTTTTATTCGTTGACCTCAAATGTTATTTTTACTTAAATTTTTGTGGGTGTTATATCAGAATCCATACATGGTGAATATCATCCTTGCTGGATACGATAAGCAGACGGGCCCATCTATGTACCACATAGATTACATTGCTTCCCTCATCAAGGTTGATAAAGCTGCATTTGGCTATGGTTCCTACTTTGCCCTCTCCATGATGGATAGGCACTACCGTCCGGACATGACTGTCGAGGAGGCTATTGATTTGGTCGACAAATGCATAATCGAGATTCGTAGCAGGCTTGTTGTGGCCCCACCAAACTTCATTATCAAAATTGTTGACAAGGATGGGGCTAGGGAGTACGCTTGGCGTGAGTCAATCAAAGATACCCCTGTTAATGCTGCGTAATTTGTTGGTTTTATATTTTATGATATTAATGAGACTTCAAATTTCCTGCTGGAAGAAACTGGGGTGGAGTATCTGGATTATTCAGGATCTCGTTGTTTTTAATTTGTAATGTTGCTAGAACTCTTTTGCAGTTTGAAGAAATCTGACTCGCGTGCTGTTGGAACTTGCAAGTTTTTTATTTCGATTAAGTTTGAGGTGATTAACACAGTTGGTTTCCTGTTTTTAAGTCTGACCTATCGAGCTTTACTGTTTCGGTTTGGTTGGACGAACCCTTACTTTCCATGTTTAAATCTTCACATTAAATTTTAAGTTAATTTTGAGTTCAGGAAGGTTTGCATGTTGGGCTGTATCAGGATGGAGTTCCACGGGTGAGAGTTGTTATTCGAACTAAGTTGGTGTACATAGCTCAGTTCGACTCATTCATTTATTTAAACTAGTTTAGTTCGAACAAAATATTCGAACTCATTTATCAAACGAGCCATCTGAGTTTGTCACGAAAAACTTTTATTTATTTATATTTTTTAATTTTTTTTACATGTTTTAAATGAAACAGCCGAATGAAGTTTGTTTACGAGCTGGTTTAATGTTTTAGGTTTATTAAACTTTATGAGCCATGATAGGTGCTTGTGTTTGGATTTTTCTTCTTCTTGAGTGCTGCAGAACAGTTAATGAGCTGTAAACTTTTTCGAAAAGAAAAGTGTGTTAGAGATGACATTAATATGCAGTTTTATAAATTTAAATATAGTTGTTAAATGAAACGAGTTGTACGTGAGATCGGCTCAAACGATCTGAGTTTGAGCTTATTAAAGTTCATTTAGTTAACGAGTTGAGTTCAACTTTGCTCAATAAGGTTCGAAAGGATGATTTTTATATAATTTTCTATAGATTTGTTTGATAAAGCTCAATTTCGACTCGTTAATATTCATAAATGAACTGAACTCAATCTCGATTATAAACTTGTTAATTTAACGAGTCGAGTTTGTTAAGGGCTTTTAGCTTGTTTACACCCTTTAAGATTGTAAATTAGTCACTTGTGCCAATGTAAATATTATTTATGCTATTTATAAAATGAAATAAATGATCAATTATAGTATAATATTCAAACGTCTCATCTAGAGAATTCGTAATAATAATCAAATTCAAATTTCTTTTGTCCATTGCAAATGGAGCTGGAAGAGTCATTGTTGACAATTCTCCTGGCATAGTGCTAATAATGGACTAAATCAAAATGGCTCAATTAAATTCTAGTGCTTCTTCTATTAGTGAAGTTTCTAGAAAAAAAAAAATATATCAAACGGCGCAATGCACCTTGGGTCGCTACGGAAACAGCCTCCTTGTATAATACAAGGGTAAGGTCTGCGTACAACTGACTCCCCAGACCCCAACCTGTTGGGAATATACTGGGTATGTTGTTGTTGTTGAATCAAATTCAAATTTCTGCATATAATTTGATTATCTACGTCCGTTAATCTACACTGTATTTACTAAATACACCACCACATAAATATCATACAACACTTGCATATCTATATATATATAATAAGAATTAACATTTTTTAAAAATGGCAGGTCAATTCTATGGTCAAAGATGCTTAGTATTAATTACTTTTTATTAATGGCAATTTTTTAAATTTTTAATTTAAAAACACGGACAACATCATTTGGAATTTGTTAAATTAATGACCACGTAAGTTGTTAAATTAATTTTTATTTTCTATGTTTAAATCACAGAAATATTTTAGTCTTCTTATTTAAATTGCCAATGGTTTAATGGTAAAATGTTATGTAAATAGACTTAGATATATGTATCACATATCACTGCCTAAATTAATGATTTTATTATTCTTAAAACTAATAAATCTTAAATTGAATCTGATTTATTTGTTAAAAGATATTTTGTATTCAAAGTGTCATGTTCTATTGTAATTCAAAATTTCAAATTGCCGATATGAATATGAATTTGGATAGTTTAAAGAAACAAAATCCCTTATATGAAGAAATTTATTCCTTGAAAATACACATTAAATTGCATAATCAATCAATTGATCTTAATTTTTTGAAAATTACTATGTTTATTTTTTATTAATATGCATAAAGTAAAACTAATTAACTTCGGGTCTTTCCTCTCCTTAAAGTCGAGCTCAACGCGAGAGGTCATACCAGGTGCTCGACTAAAAGGAGAGGTACTTTTTATTAATATTCATAAAGTAAAAATAATTAATTCATCTTTAGATATATAATTTATAATCTTAATGTACTATCATTTGGTGTAGACATTTATTATATGAATCATAAAATATTTTTATTTCATAAAATTAAATATATCAAAAAAAATAAGAAAATTTCTTTGGATCAATCAGATGATTAAATTAGGGTATTGTCCAAGTTGATTGTTTTACTTTTAGGTGATATTTAAAATAGTCAAAAAAATTGACACAACTTGATTGGTCTTAAAGTGACTAAGTTATCTATCTGTTTGATCAGACCAATTCGATTATTGAACCTAAATATAAATTTTAATATTAAAAATACTTTATTACTTGAATGTGATGTAGTCCAAACTTTAAATAATCATATTAACAATATTTTTATGACAACATGTTTAATAATTTATAAATATTTATATATCATTTTATTAATTATTTTGTGAATAAAATAATATTTTATTATAATTTTTATTAATGTACAAGAAATATAAGGTTTTCAGAACCGGACCGTCATCGAAACGATCAAGTTATTTTATTAAATTATTTGTGCTCTGTTTAAATTTTAATTTATAAACATTTTAATATATATAACTCATCGAAAAGATCAAGTTATTTTATTAAATTATTTGTGCTCTGTTCAGATTTTAATTTATAAACATTTATATATATATAATACTTTTTGTAATAAATTTAAAGAAAAGGTGATACTTAAATATCTAAACAATTTATAAATTCAAATGTTTAAACTATTGATAAAGAGTTTATAAATCTCCATTTTATTTAAATATGTAATTTTATATAATTTTAAATGTAACCAAATTTATTTAGAAATTCGATATCGATCCTACCAGTCAAACTGACTGGTGTTGACAGATTCGATAGCTAATATTTTATTCAAGCAACTAGACTGGTTATAAATCGATTCTCGGTCCATTCCCGGACTGTGTTCATCGCACGGGTCACGCACTAATTTTGTTAAGAAAAGAAAAGAGAAACACTACTCAAAATTTCAAAACAATGAGTAAGCATAAACTAGATTTTGTGTAATTCAAATTTCAAGCATAACCAAGATTTTGTTTAAACTACCGATTTACCAAACATATTGACTAACACCTGTGCTGTTATATTAACAACACTTAATACGATTTAGTGGAGAGTTTCATATAATGACTGAGTCTGAGGTTTAACTCGAAATTATACAAATCCTAAATAGTAACCTGAATTAAGAAATCACTTACTGGGACGAAAGAATCTTTTTGGCGGAGGCCCACACACTTCTTCAGTTTCTGCGTTCTCGATTGCTACTGGCACAAGCTACTCGTTCGCTCATCTCTTGTGAAAAGGGTAGGTTTTTCTTTCCGTACATTTCGCTACCGGCATTTTTTATTTATATGTTACTCGTGTTTTGTTTGTAATTGATTGGATGTTTTTTCTTAATTTTACACGCTCACCGCTGGAGGCTTTTGTTATTTTTATGATTAAATCTGCATTCCGAGGGTGCAACATTTGAAGGGTTATTTATTTATTTAAAGAAAAATAAAAAATCATTGCTTGAGATTCTTTTCAGTTTTGTTCATCGTCAATATTAGTCCATCAATCGTTCTTCTTTTCCTTTTCATTTGTTTTTGGTGCACATTTGATCTAGTCTGCGTGGCGTGTGCCCTTGTTGAAGAGGAAAATTTTGTGTGGAAGTGGGTAGAAATTAAATGCTTTAGGGGTTTGGTGCATAAAAATATTTCCAAAGACCTTGTCTTCAAGCATTTGTAAGCACCTGCATCTGATAAATACACTTGTATTTCCATATATATGTTTTTGTCAAGCTACAGGGGTCTTGTTGCAGTTGTAAAGGTGTGTTATTTATTGAAAATGAATGTTGGTTGGTTCCTTCTTGTTTTGTAAATTGGTGTGTGCATTCACCATAAGTTTCCAGGTCCTGCATAAGTATTTTATTGCTAGCTTTTTTTTCCCCGTTAAGTTGCTATTAATGATCCATTGGTTTCAAATTGAATTTAAGAATTTTGGTGAAATGAATATGTCTCCCTGCTGGAGAGGTGCATTTGCTGCCTTCGTTTGCATGTTGAGGTTTTAGAGTGATATGTTCCTTAGATTGTGCCAATATTGTTGGTTTAAGTTAGTTTCACTCACTCCACAAGTGAGTCTTTTACTGTTTTACAGGTTCTTTAGCTTGTTTATGTAGTTTCTAATTTTCCAGAAAATCCATTCCATACGTAAGCATACTGCAGATTTCACAATTCTATTGCCAAACCAGGANAAAAAAAAAAAAAATGTGAAACTGCATCCTAGGTGGGCAAGCATGTCATTATGAAGCTTAGATATCACTTTTCACTCGCATTTAAACTACCATTATTGCCGAAATTATCGTTATTTTCTTCTTTCAATATTCCATTAATTTCCAAACCAAATCTCACAGATCTTTACAAGATGAGCTCTGTTCACAACAAATCGGACGATGAGTACTCAGTCGTTGGTGACAAGGGCGACATTGGGTTCATTGACTTCGACAACTGCAGGTCTGTCTGCAACTACAACCCGTCTGAAGAAAGTGAAATAGTCAACATCTCTGTCCCATTCCCTCTGTTCAATGGGAAACCTCAGTCGGGATTCGTGGGCGAGACCATCTCTGACTCGGTCATCATAAAGAACATAAGCGGCGAGCCACTCGACCTCTGGTCCGTCAGCATTTACGACTCGAAGCCCGAAAACGCCTTCAAGATTTCTCTAATGGAGCCTCCGACTGCAAAATCCGACGAGCAGTACATCCAAGATTTTGTCGAGTCATTTTCCTTAGAGGATAAGGTGATTAGAGCTGATCGGGATTTGAAAATCTGGCTTTCGTGTAAGCCTGAGGAGATAGGGCTGTACTCGGCGGCCGTGCATTTCAGTGTGGGGGATGAGACTATCGAGCGGCTGGTGTTCGTGCTTGCGGAGGATAAAATCTCAAAGTCTTTGACTTCGAACAAGCCTTACCATAGGTCACGGAGAAAGAAACAGGACGTGGTGAATGTGAACGGTGATGGGTATGTGAGGGGCCGTCGGCCTTCGAAAGGTACGTATAACGGTGGCGGATATAAGAGACGGCTGGATGATTACCCGATTCCCGAGCATATTCGTGAGATGTTAAGTAATCAGCAGACGCCAGATGAGGTTAGTGATGGTTTGAGTGAGAGTAACTATGGCTTGTTCTTCAAGACACTTCTTGCTATGGAGGAGGTGAAATTGGAGGTAAACGAGATAATACCCTTTTGTTTTGTGTAACTCTAGTAGAATCTGCAAACCATTTTAACTCTTTTTTTTTCCTTGTTCGAATTAAAACTTCAGGAAGACATGAGGGCGTATGACATGGAGTGCGTCACTTTGAAAAGAAAATGGAACCAGTTTTTGTCTCTTGAAGTACCAGGACTGGCCGAGAAACGTCCTTCGCTTGTTAGTGGGGATTCTATATACGTGAAGCTTGCTAGCGAAGTTCAAGATGCGACTGTTGTTGCTGCATATCAGGTTTTTGTCCCCAACCAAGCAGGCCTTGTTTTGGTTTATTGAATTCTGTTCTGGGATGAGTTATGATGACTTGTTACTAACAAATCAACATAGTATGGGCTGATTTATTTGTAATAATGCGCTTGTTCCATTGTAAATTACCAAAGTAGTTTGTGTTCAATGGATTGTATGCAGTAGTTTCATATCAATCCGTGATCACCTTTAGACATCATTTTTTTTTGTTTGTCATTTTTATTCTCACATTCAAGAATTCCATGAACATAATTAAGTAAATGAGTACCAAGAACCTTTTATGGGGGCGAAACCCATGTTTAGTACAAATCATCTGAGGCTATTCAGATTATCTGATCAGTTATCATAACCATTTACTGAAAGCACCCACCTATCAATTTTCATGATGCCGAGCACTGGTATTTTTTTTCGAAATTCATCTCTTCAGCTAGCAATTTTCATTCTCGGGTAGTTACTTATGGCCTATGCATGCACCCATAGATTCTTAAAAAAATTCAGAATCCTCGATCTGTTTCAGTTTCTCCGAATTACCTTCTCAAGTACAGACGTCTCAAATGTATCTTCCCTTTCATTTTCACGCAGGGCTTCATCCACCGCGTAGAAGCTGAGGAAGTCTACCTGAAATTCGACCCGAAATTCCACAACACCCACCGCGACACTAACCTCTACAACGTGCAGTTCACCTACAACCGCACCAACATGCGCCGCCTCTACCAAGCTGTCGAGTCCGCCGAATCCCTCCCCAAAAAGTTCCTCTTCCCTTACGGCCCCCCAAAGCCAAACCTCGTGGGCCCCCCCAAACCCTTTGTCCCCATCTCATCCACCCTCAACGAAGAACAAACGAGCGCCATCGAAATGATACTCTCACGCAAAAACGGGCCCCCGTATTTGATCCACGGCCCGCCCGGAACGGGCAAAACCATGACCCTAATCGAGGCCATCCTCCAAATCTACCAATCACAAAAAAACGCGCGTGTCCTCGTCTGCGCGCCTTCCAACAGCGCGGCCGACCACATTCTTGAACGACTCCTCGTCGTCGGCCAAAACTCGGTCGAGATAAAAAAAGACGAGATTTTCAGGCTCAACGCCTTGACGCGCCCCCTCGACGACATGGTACCCGGCCAAATCGAGTTCTGCTTCGTGGAGGATTCGGCTTTCAAGTGCCCGTCCAGGTGGGACCTCGCGAAGTACAGGATAATTATCTCCACTTACATGAGCGCTTCGCTCCTTTACTCGGAGGGCGTTCGCCGGGGACACTTTTCTTACTTTTTCATGGACGAGGCGGGCCAGGCCTCCGAGCCCGAGACAATGGTCCCTCTCTCAAACCTCTATTCGAAAGAAAGCGTCGTTGTCCTTGCTGGCGACCCGATGCAGCTGGGGCCAGTCGTGTTCTCTAGAGACGCTGAGTCGTGCGGGCTCGGAACTTCGTACTTGGAAAGGCTCTTTGGCTGTGGGCCCTACGAAGGTGGGGACGGGAGTTTCATAACTAGGCTGGTACGGAATTACCGAACACATGAGGCGATTTTGAGGCTTCCGTCCGAGCTTTTTTACGATGGGGAGCTGAAAGCGTGCAAGGAGGAGGAGGAAGGGAAGGGTATTTTCGACTCGTGGGAAGATATTTTTCCGAATAAGGATTTCCCGCTGATTTTCATGGGTATTCAGGGGTGTGACGAGAGGGAAGGGAGTAATCCGTCGTGGTTCAACAGGATCGAGGCTAGCAAGGTTGTTGAGATTATTCGGGTTTTGATCGAGAGTAAGGGTTTGGCCGAGGGTGATATTGGGGTCATAACGCCTTACAGACAGCAGGTGTGTAAGATAAGGGGGGCGCTCGAAGGGCTCGACTGGTTTGGGATTAAGGTCGGGAGTGTGGAGCAGTTTCAGGGGCAGGAGAAGCAGGTGATTATTATATCTACGGTTCGTTCGACTATAAAGCATAATGAGTTTGATAAGGTTCATTATCTGGGGTTCTTGAGCAATCCAAGGAGGTTCAATGTTGCGATTACACGGGCTAAGTCTTTGCTTGTGGTTATTGGGAACCCGCACATACTGTGTAAGGTACGTTTTGAGCATTTATCTGCTTGTGTGTAAATTGGTGTTAAACTTCATCCTTTTCTGTTCCTGATTTGGTCATTTCTGCACCACTGCTGGTTTCTTCTTGGGATAATTGATAAAAGTAAAAGGTTGCAGTTATATTTTACCACCAAATATACTAACTTCAATGAAACTTTTGCTACGAACCCTTATTTTCAAGACGCAATAATAAACAAGAAGCTAAGCCTATTTCTTCTAAGAAACTTGTAACGTATTTTTCTTGAATATGCTAATATTCATAGTTGTATGTGTGTGCTAGGATCCAAACTGGAACAATCTCTTATGGTACTGTGTGGAAAACGGCTCCTATAAAGGCTGCTTCCTTCCAGAGAAGGAGATCTTCAGTGCTGATGAACCTGTGGGCTTAGGTCCGACTGATGGACAATACTATACGGGCTATGATGGGGAGAATAATTTTCAGTCTTCGAATGGGAATTGGGATGATACAGGAGATGGCTGGCAGATGCCTGATGCTGAACATAATAATAACCAGAGCTATGACGTGAAGAACGATTTTCAGCCATCCCAAGTGAAATGGGATGAGGAAGGAGATAAATGGAAGATTTCTGAAGGTGATTGGTGTCTGGACGAACATATTAATAATAATAATGAGACCTGTGGTGTGGAGAATGATGGGAAAAGGGATGAGGAAGGGGATAAATGGAAGAATTCTGAAGAACATAATAGTAACAATCAGCCATGTGGTGCACCGTTAGACAAAGAAGAAGACGATTTTCAACCAACGGACATCCCGTGGGAGTGAAAACTTGTCTGCTAATGCGGTGAAAGTAGAAACTGCCTCCGACTATATAGTTATATGTCATTTTAGAGTGTTTTGTTTTTTTGAAATTGTGCATGTATGTGTACATTTGTATTTATATATGCATGCAAACTTGTTCTCAAAATCTTGAGGAGTTACATTTGTGGGAAACAAATGAGATAAAGACGAAAAGAAAAGGCGGTGATTTGATTCTTACAAATGATAGGTGCATTCAGTGTAACTTTTACAAAACCATTGTTGTATGATTTGAAGTGCGGAGACAGTTAGGGAAATGTGAAAGTGTTAGTGTATATTGGG